>OX359295.1:34865082-35150082 GCA_947179395.2 Pulicaria dysenterica | reverse complement strand
TTAATGAGCCGTCATATTAGCCATTGATATATTTGAATTAAGAGCTAAGAAGATTGATTCTCACAACAAAAATGGTTTTTAAATTAACTTTATATATATATATATATATATGCACTAAATATAAGATGTTAAATTAATAGAAATTGATTATATATTTTAATATTTATTATAATAAAATGAAGTTATATTATGTTTACAACTTTAGAGCCTAAAATTAATAGAAATTGATTACATATATATATATATATGAAGAACTTTTTTTGAGATCCGTTCTTATTTCGAGTACCACGGGTACAATTTGTAACCACAGTTAATGCTCATTAATAGGGGTATTTTGATTTTTTATATTTTTTCAACTGTGATTGCGTTCGGATGAACCGTCATTAAAAAAGCGAGACTTGATTTTCCAAAAATATCCATATTAATGAGCCGTCTTATTATCTATTGATATATTTCAATCAAGAGCTAAGAAGATTGATTCTCACAATAAAAATGGTTTTCAAATTAATTTATATATATATATGGAAGGGTTCATGCGAGAACCGTTGTTAGTGCGAGAACCGAGAGAACCAATCTCGACCGTTCTTTGGATATGGGAAGTATCATGGATGGAGATCGTGGAGGGATAAAGTGTGGCAGGGTGCATGTGAGGAATTAATGGGTGGACAATGACATTAAAGGAGGGGGAATTGGACGGCTTAGATTGGGTCTCGCGGTTCTCGCGCTAACAACGGTTCTCCATTAACTTTTGTCTATATATATATATATATATATATATATATATATGAAGCCCCACGTTCAATTCCTGCCTGTGGCGTTTTCTCTTTTCTCCCTTCGAGCACATCATTTTGTTTTGCTTATTAATTTTTTTTCCATTTTAAAAGAAGGCTTTAAAGTTGTAAACGTAATATAACTTCATTTTATTATAATAAATATTAGAATATATAATCAATTTCTATTAATTTAACATCTTATATTAAATTTCTAAACCCTAAACCCTAAGAATGGTTCTCGCATTAACTTTTTCCTATATATATATATATATATATATATATATAGAGAGAGAGAGAGAGAGAGAGGTAGGATCAAATGAGAACACCTCTTATTTGAGAAACGGTAAGAACAACTTTTATCCCTTAGATCTATTCCATCTACGGTCAGTTTTTCTAAGTAAAATTTTCATTACCTTTAATTAGGAAAATAAGGGAAAATGATAAATCTGTCCAAATAAGTTTTATCATCTTCCCTAATTTTATAACGTATTGTTGTTATTTCTCGTTTTGTTTGCTCGCTGATTTCTCTCTTATCGATGTACAAAGAATCAGTTCATCATATTCCAATCGAAGTTTTATTTCTTAATTTTCCGCTCATAAAAATCGATGACTAATCTGCATGTATATGGTGTTTTTTTCCCGAAGATGATTTTGTGATTTTTGTGGGTTAGGTGAAACTTTCTAGAAACACAAATTCACTTTGCATTTTATTTTGTTATTTGTATTTTTAATTTTTGTAAAACAATTAAATGAAAAGTTTTCAATTTATTTTCTTGCAGTTGCATTTTGATTTGTTAATTAGCTTTGGATTTTAGTTGTTAGTGCTTAGTGCATCTACTAAAAAGATTGTAGGTTTATTGAATTTATCAGAAATATGAATTTGAATAATGCTAGGCTATATTGTTTTTATAGTTTATTGCATTTGGTTTTAGCATATATTTATGGTTGGAAATAATTAATAATTACATATGTTTCATGATAGTTGCATCTATTTTTGGTTAGTTTTGCATCTTGTTTCGCTCATTTTCATCTGTTAAGGTCATTTGCATCCATAATTGGATTATTGCATCCGCACCTTACATGTTGCATCATTGATTTTTTTTTTCATAAATATACCGAAATTGGTATCAAACTGAAGAGGTTTAAAAGACAATTTTAATGGTATAATTTTTGTGATGAAATAGTCATTCATGTGAAAGATATGTAGATTCGAAAATCAAATGGGTAAAAAATTTGTAAATGTGGAATGTTTATGGAAATTGGAAAAAGGTGTGGAATTATTGCAAAGTACCAATTATACACTTTTTCTTTTAGTTAAATGAATGGCTAACAAATATTCTCACCGTTCTCCATATAAGAAGTGTTCTCTCTAGATCCCTCCTATATATATATATATATATATATATATATATATATATATATATATATATATATATATATATATGTCATGTGACTTGCCAAGTGGTAAGCGTACCCACGCTTCGTATCGGGGATTAATCACTTTTTGATAGAGTTTGATTAGATTATTTGTCTACTAATTTTTACTATGAATCCAATAAAATTATTTTAAACCGGCCTCTTACGTAAAAATGGTAAATTGGATTTAAATATGAAACATAAAACAATTGAATTGCCTTAATTTTTTAGAAGTAATTTAGATTTTGTGTATCTTATTTGGATAATTGCATGATTGGAAAATGGAAGTTGACAAAGATATGAAGTAGATCTACATGATGGAGAAGAAAATTTTCGAAATAAAAATGTATCCTATGTATTTTTGTTGTACAAATTTATTTATTTGATTGGAAAATTTTATGTATTACAACATTATATTAGCTTAATCAATAACTATGTAACTTTTTCTATGTTTGTTGATGTGTGTTTTTTCTTAACCACTTTTTAAATTTTAACACCTATGTTAATATAATTAGCTAGAAGATGAGGTAAAAAATATATATACAACCTCTTTTTGGCTTATGATCAAAAAGTTGTCAACAATAACTACTTCATATATGGATTTTGTTGGTATTAGTTAATCAAAAAGATGTCAGTATAACATGTAAAAAAGGTAAGATTTTGTATTCATGTATAACGATGGGGTTTATACATATAAACTTTTGCTATTAAAAATAAAGTAAATAATTAGACTGATTGTTACATGTATGGTCAATAATATAATATTCATAGTAGTTAGGAAAACATCTAAAAAATTACAAATTACCAAAACAAAAAAGAGCTATAAAGTTAACTATAGATTATAATTTGATTATAAAACAGACAAAAAAGACATAGAATTAACTATATATTCCTGAATTATGTTTTTAGAGTTTAAGTGATTAATCATTTTTTTTAACAAAACTTCAAGGTTTAAATCATTTGGAAAAAACTTCAAGGTTTAAATCATAAGGAATTAAAGATTTTATGGTAAAATCATATAGGAAAAAACTTTTATGGTTAAATCGAAATTGAACGAAAACTTTTATAATTTAACTATTATTTTCTAAAAACTTTATGCTATTATAATATGTATTTTATATCTTATAAATATGTTATAAAAATATTTAGGCAATAGTTATATTTTAGAGAAGAAAAACATTATGGAAAAAAGAAAGAATGAAAAGGAAACAAAAAAAATCAGAACAAACACGGCAAAAGTTGGATGGGAAAGAGTTTATTATCTCCAAAAATAATGTGATTAAAAATAAAGTCGGCAGCAATGCAAAATCGGCAGAAATAAATGTTAAAAACGAAGGCAGCGACGATGTCGAACCCCGGCCTTGCACCTCAAATACAACACTTCTAGCCACCCCATCTAAAATGCATTTCGTGAAAAGATACCTTCTCACGTATTTATTAGAAACTTTCTTTTTTCTTAGAAATTGTTTGGTATTATAATTTTGTTTCAAAACTATTTAACCACTTTTATCACTATTACTGTTCATTTGAAATCCTGGTAAATGTTAGTATTAGTAATTAACATTGAGGTTCTTTTATCTCAATGTTGGGAAAATGATCTCATCAGTTAAGATTTAATAAGACAAAGTTATGTTTGCAAGATGTGTTCTACATATAACTTAAACAGAATTATGAAGCTTAGTCAGACTGAACACTTATAGTGATTCAGATTGAGTATAAGCTGAGCATTGAAAGTCAAAGATGAGTGTATAGTGATTAATCCGAATATGTGTGTGTAGAGAGAATATTCCAAATGCACCTTAATGTGTGTGTTTTTCTATTTCATATGTTAAAAGGTTACAAAACATAGAAGTGAGATCACCTTATATACTCTTTACATATTGACTACAAATCTAAGGTAAAAAGGTGATCTAAGTAACAGATTACATTGTTAAAGACTACAAACATAAAATGATCTAACAATCTCCCCCTTGTTTGAGTCTAGGCAATGTTCCTCTCTCCTAGGTTTCTTTGCCATCTTCTGATCATCACACGTTCACTAAGTTTTTCCTGGAAAACATCAATCACTTCAGACAATGCAACTCTTGCTGATTGATCAGATTCATACTTCATACTAAGACTATGTTCTCTTATCTTGAACATCCAGACTCGCAATGAACCATCTGAATAGCATCCCACATCCTTCAGTCTTAAAAGAACTTTTCTTGTTTACTATTGAAAAGTACAATGCCATCTTCTGATTCATCATCCACATCTTTCCAACCAACTTGATACATCTCCATTTGATTCAACTTTGGATTAGATGTATCTGGTTTTAAAGCATTAATTCTGATTTTGTCTGATTCAGCTCCAATCTGAATATTTGTGTATTCTGCAACCAGAATTCGTTGAGCAATGAATTTCCAGAGTTCAGTATATCCCGCTTTATCAGCTTTCGAACGTAAAATTCTTGGTTCCAGAATTTCCAACAAGTAATCCAGATCCTCCAGACTTAGATATTTCAAATCCACTTGACTAAAGTTGTAAACTTTCTGATCAGCACGTTTGACGGCAAAATGAACCTAAGTATAATGCAGAACATTTTGAAAAGAACACTGAACATTTAAGATTGAATGTTTTGAAGCTACTTGATCTTTTGTCTTTCCATGCCAGTTCAGTAGTACCTTTTTACCAACTTCAGATACATCATCAACACCAATCATGTCAATTGATCTTCTAGAAATGCGACTGCTATATCTTGAAATTTCCAGTTGGTTCTTGGTTTGTCTAGTGCTTCTTTTGTTAGAAAAACCCTTCTTTTGAGATCTCTCAATGCACCAGTATTGATTAGATCCACTGTATATCCCTTAGGTACTTCCCATTCTGCATCCTTTCTCAGCTCTTCTTCCTTTTCTTTCCTCTTGTTTTCTCTCAGAATATCTTTGGGCGTGATTCTGAATTTCCCAGGAGAGGTTGGAAACAATTCTACAACTTCATGTGTTTGTCTCAACACTTTATTAATATCCAGCTTTTCAATTCTCAAATCTTCCTCAACAATATAATCATCCCCCATCAAAACCTTAGGTTTTTCAACCGTTGGTGTCTTTTTAATATTTTCTTTGAGCTTAGTGATCTGATCTTGTAAATTAAACTCTGTATTATCTTGAAATGACCCATACGTATCAAACTCAAAATCAGCATTAATTTCAGTCTCATGTGTTTCCATAACAGTTTCAATCTCTTGACCTCTACCTCTCTTTGGAGTTGGTTGTTTGCTTTGTGAAGACGAACCAGCAGATAGCTTTGATATCAAAGAAGTGATAGGCACAACAGCATGACGAAGGTTCTCCCCCTCAAAATGATCGGGATCAGGATCTTGGTCATTATGTTTTCGTTTCTTTCCTTGTGCCTGACAGGTTTCAAGAGAAGCTTTAAGTGCAGCAGCAATTGCAGCTTCTTCTTCAGCATCAATTCTCCCTGAAGTCTCCCCCTGAATAATAGCTGGAGGAGCCTCACCCTCAACATCCTTAATGGGATCCATGGAATCCATCCTCTTGTGAAAAGCAACTCCAAAAGCTGCCATACTATCCCTCGTCTCCTTTTTGAAACTTTCAAAGTCTGATTTCTTGTATTCAGTTCTTAATAAATCAACCAGAGTAGCATCTTCTTCATTATTATCCGGTCTAGCTATCAGCTTTGCATACAACTGGGATTTCAACTCATCCACCGACATATCAGGACCTTGTTTCGCCAGCAGTCTGTCTAACTTCTCATTTAGAACATCAATTTTAGCATGAACTGCAAACAAAGCAGTTTCAAGGTCAGCCTTAGAAACAAATTCTGAGGCAACCTTAGACACTTTTGAAGGTGTAACAAAACCGGGATCACCTAGATTGCCCGTTAAGACTGAAACAACTGGAGGAACAAATCCTTCAGAAGTTGAGCCATCCACATGCACAGCTGTATCAGGGTTGACTGTGGCGGGATTTCCATCTAATCCTTGAAGTCTACGAAGAGTAGCTTCTATAGATGTTCTGCTAGGTCCTTCAGGTAGGATCCTAGTTGATGTTATAGGTGTGTCCTTGTGTTTAGAAAGAAGTGGGCTTGCAATGTGCTCTTGAAAATGAAAGTCGGTAGCCTGGGGAGAACTGACACCTGTTTCAATACCTACTGTCTCAGAAGGAGACTTCGGTAGATCATGTGTTAAATCCCCGTGAGAAGATGAAATAGTATCCTTTTGAGAGGATTCTGAGTGGCTGGGTGGGGTTTGTGCATGCTCTGGTGGGATGCTAGAGTCTTTTACAACACCAGGACTGACCCTGTCAGACCCGATGGGAGATGTGGTTTCCTGGCTCTTTGTGGTTGGGGAACTCTCAGGACTCTTATATTCTTTTTGCTCACTTTCGTTTTCATTTTCTTTTAATCTCTCTTATTCTTCTACATCAAAATCAATGTCAAACATATCATCATGTGCAAACACAGTTGTTTCCTTAGTTGTTCCCTCAGGTGTAATAATCATACTTTCAACATTATATTCTACACCCTGAGCTGGTGTTTCCTGAGACTAAGGTTTTTCAATGAATTTTCCTATAGGCATATCATCCTCCTCATCTCCCTCACCTACACTCTCACCTCCCTCAGCCACTTCTACACCCCTCTCAGACTTTTCTCTCGACTCTCCCCCGTCAGTGTCCCCCGAAGACGACTGACTACTAGAATCTGAACCCTCAGGTACTACTGTTCTTTGGGTAGGATCAACAGGTTCTTGTCTATCCGGAATAACTAGATTATTCTCACTCACATATGCCTGAACTATCGGACCATCTAGATCTATTAACATTAGCAAATCAACACGCATAACATAAGCCTGAACATCAAACGTCTTTTCAATCTTATACAGTTTCTGCATGATGTACACCATTAGCAGAGGATCATTATCCCTTTGATTGATATCAGTAGGATGATCTAGCATTACACTTTGAACAATCATCGAGAGAAACCTCGGATATGGAAGAAATTTCTTAGCTTGTTGTGGTACTTGTTTCTGATGCAAGATTTTGGAAATTTCTTGAAAGATTATAGATGCATAGTCCACATGCCAGTGTTTGACCATTGAAACCAGAATTTGAAATGAACTGGAGCTAGCACCATCATCTCCTTTTGAAATGCTAGTAAGGCACCGATTGATTATTGCATATAAAGACTGCCAGATTGGCACCATGTTGTTTCTCTTGAATTGGACACTCTTGGTCAACACTCCATTAAACCCCAGATCCTTCACATGTGAATATATAGCTTTGCTGGATGGAATAGGATCCAAACTAGTTTTGCCAGCATAAGTGCCCCTTTCTGATGGTAGTTTAAACATAGTCCTTAGCTGGTTAACACCAAAAGAGAATTTGAAGTTTTCAATCTGACCAGCTAGAAGCTGCTCTCCCTCATCATTTTCAACATTATGCAGTGAGTTCCACAATTGTTGCACATAGACTTCGGGTATATGAGATTCTTCCCCGTCAGCAATAGGGTTGTAGGAGAATATGTGGTTTAATGGATGTACTGCGATTAGCTCAGAAAGAATAGGGAATTGAGTGGTGGTGGTGATGGAATCAAAGCAATGATTATTTGGAAGATTGGGTAAGTATTTAGTTGGTGGAAACAATTGTTCAGAAGGAACAAATGTTGGAAGATTACTAGGATTAGCCATCTGCAAGAAGATACAATACCCATGATTAATGATCAGATGTTCAGCAGATAAGACTATAAGAAATTGTTCCTTCCTTTTTTAAAAATTTGAACTTTGAAGAATTTTGAAAATTTCAAAAATTCTCTAAGGGTGTGTTTGGTACAGAGAATGGAATTGCAGAGAAATGATAGCAGAGAATGGAATTGTAGAGAAAGGGAATTAGTTTGAAGATTGAGAATTGATTCTTCTGTTTGGTAGTATAGAGATTTTATCAGAGAAACGTATTAAAGAATCATTTCTCTTGTTTAGTAAAATATAAAATTCAAAAGAGAATTCTAACAACTATATCATTTAAAATCGTATTTTTATAACAATCATTTAATAAAATCCAAAATAACATACAAAAGATGCATAAATTAATATGAATTTTGTTTAAATAAAAAATATAAACTATATTTCAGATACTTGATAGCAATTAGCACTCTATGACTATGGTCTATGTACATCACTTATAAACCTATCTATAGTCTTAGGTGTACTTACAACAACTGGATATGATATCACATTTCATATATTAAATAATAAACATATTAATTAACCTATTCAATTACAAATCATCTGCAAGAGCTTCAAGACCCCATCGTAGTTCTCAGTCCGGTGACTAGTCATAGATGAGGAGATGTCAGAGAGAGTTGGAGAAGATAAAGTTGCCGCCAGTTGGGAGAAGAAGATGCCGGTGACAGTCGTCGGAGAAGATAAAGTCGCCGCCGCCAGTTGCCGGAGAAGGAGAAATAATTGTCGCTAGGAAAGGAGATCCGCCACTAGAAAAGAAGCAGTTGCCGGTCGCTTGAGGAGGAGAAGCCTCCGGACGCCGGAAAAAAGTCGATCGCTGACACCAGTGGCAAGATGTGGGGGAGATTTTGATGGAGAAGGTTTAAAAAAAAACGTCGATGAAGAAGGTTTGGGCTCAACTCTCCGTCTTTTTTTTTCTAAACTGACAACAGAGAAATGAAATTGTAATTCTCTCCTTTTCTCTCGTAATGACGGAGAAACAAAAATAGAGAAAGAGAATTAGTTTTTTTCTCTCCGTGTGATTCTCGTTCATAACCAAACAAGGGAATTGTTTCTTATTTCCTTTTCTCTACCCTCATTTCTCTCTACCAAACATCCCCAAAGTGTTTTGTCGGTATTGTTGATACCGACAAAGACTTAGATGTGAATCCGATAGAAATCAATTAAGAATCCCGAGAAAAAACTTGTAACTTTTATTCAAATTGAAAATACCGAGAATTTAGAAATACCGATAGAATTCCTTGATGATGAAAAATCCGAGAAAACAAGGAATACCGAGATAATCAAGGAATCCGAGAAAACAAGGAATCCGAGAAGACACTTGATGTTTCTCAAATGATGAAAAACTCTCGGTATAATGAATACCGAGAAAACACGTGGTGTTTTTCAAATGATGTAAACTCTCGGTATACTGAATACCGAGAAAAATGAATACCGTGAAAACACTTAGTATTTTTCAAATGTTGAAAACTCTCGGTATAATGAATACCGAGATATTCATAACAGTTAAAAAAATCAATCAAACCCAGATTTTGAAACCCATGATTTTGAACAAATAAAACACAGTTGATTGTACCCTTTGAAATTCTAAACATTTTTAACAAAACATCTATCCCCATCAGAGTTGATCTATCATGTCAATTTCTAGATTTTAAACCCGTAACCCAGAAATATGAAAAAAACACAAAGAACAGATTCAGATTTGTACTCAAACAAATGTTATTGAAGAAAGTATAAGCATCGCAACTCCTATAACATGTTATCTAAGCATATCAGTGACAATAACAGGCCAACAAACATCAAATGAACACTTAAACAATCTACAAAGACATCGACAGTTAGGGTTTTTCACTCCCTAAATCTAAAATACACAAAGATAAAATCTGAAGTAGGAAAAATGAATTATACCATGAGAATTGCTACTAAAAACCGATGTAGAGCTGATAAACTTGATGAAATCCAACGATTTTCGAAAATCAAATGAACAGAGAGATTCGGTCAATTTCGAGAGAGAAAACCGAGAAAAAGTCAACAATCCGAGATTTTGAAGTTTATAAACATATGAACTCTCGGTTTCCGAGAAAATATGTGTCGGTATGTGAGAAGTTTCTCGGAATCCGACATAAAATGTGTTGGATTGTGTGAATTTTCTCAGAATCCGACATAAAATGTGTCGGATTTGACCAAATTTTTTTTCTCTTGACCATTTTTGAACAAAAACAAAGACAAGGAACATATATAAAAAAAACTCCCCCTCAAATCAAGCATCAATTTGAGAAAGAAGAAAAAATCTTTGTTTTTTTTTTATTTTAAATTTTGCACATGTTTTTTAATTTTCAGAATTATACCAAAACAGATAAAACAGATAAAACAATTTTGACAAACTCTCCCCTACAAGTATGAACCATCCGTAGTTCATAACTTGTGAAATCAGATATTACACCCCCGACCTCAAACACCTAAATGTGCAGATTTTGATTATTAAACTTAAAGTACTGTCAAATACTCAAATTCAACATGCCCAACTTTGATACAAGAGTGTTAAAACAAGTTTCATCCAACGGTTTGGTGAAAATATCAGCAAGTTGATTTTCAGTATTGACATACTTTAATTCTATCAAACCCTTTTCAGCATATCTTTTAAAAAATGGTACCGAATGTCGATATGTTTTGTTTTGGAGTGATGCACGGGATTGCACGATATGGCAATTGCACTCCGAGAGTCGCACATCAGCGGAATGTGTGAATAGTCCAGTCCAAAATCTGACAATTGTGTACGGATCCACAGGCTTTGGGAACAGCAATTGGCAGCAGCAACATACTCAGCTTCTGCGGTAGAAGTCGAGACACAGTTTTGCTTCTTCGAGGCCCAGCATACCAGCCTGTCTCCCGGAAAGTGAGCACTGCCTGATGTACTTTTCCGATCAATCATACACCCTGCATAGTCAGAATCCGAGTATCCAATTAGTTCAAAATAAGAATCTCTAGGATACCACAAACCTAGATTTGGAGTACCCTTAAGATATCTTAATATTCTTTTCACTGCCAACAAATGAGACTCTTTAGGATTTGCTTGAAATCTGGCACAGAGACAAGTAGCAAACATTATATCTGGCTTAGTAGTTTTTTAAGTACAATAAGGATCCGATTATACCAAGAAATGTTTTTAAATCTACTGATTTGCCATCAGGGTCAGCAAACAGTTTTGTTTTAATTCCCATGGGAGTTGAAAGTGGAGAACAATCAGTCATGTCAAAGCGTTTTAATAAATCTTTTATATATTTTGACTGATTTATAAAAATCCCATGGTTAAATTGAGAAATTTGCAATCCAAGGAAAAAGTTAACTTCCCCCATCATGCTCATTTCAAATATATGTTTCATGGTATTAGCAAAATCATCACCATACTTTGGGCTAGTTGAGCCAAAGATAATGTCGTCTACATAGATATGTAAAAGAATATAATCTGAACCGATCTGCTTTTTGAAGAGTGTCGTGTCTGTGGTCCCTTTTGCATAGCCCTTGCTCAACAAATACTCTGACAGCTCATCGTACCAAGCTCTCGGGGCTTGTTTTAATCCATACAAAGCTTTGTCAAGTAAATATACATGTTGCGGGCATTTGGGATCCACAAAACCTTCAGGTTGACCGACATAAACTTCCTCTTTGAGTTTACCATTGAGGAATGCAGTTTTAACGTCCATTTGGAAAACCTTGAAATTCTTGAAGGCAGGATAGGCTAAAAATAATCTGATCGCTTCCAAACGGGCTACTGGGGCAAAGGTCTCAGAGTAGTCGATTCCCTCTTGCTGATTGTACCCCTTCGCCACTAGCCTAGCCTTGTTGCGCACAACTACTCCATCAGAGTCTTTCTTGTTTTTGAAGATCCACTTAGTCCCCACAATCGATTTATCTTCAGGTTTGGGTACTAAGCGCCAGACTTTCAACCGGTCGAACTGATTCAGCTCGTCTTGCATAACAAGAATCCAGTCTGGATCTTCTAAAGCTTCTGATACACGTGTTGGCTCTATCATACTCAGAAAATTCATATTCAGACATTCGTTTGCGGTTGCAGCACGAGTTTGAACACCGGCGTTCAAACTACCAAGTACTTGAGTGTCAGGATGACTTCTCAACCATAAAGGCTCGGGGGTCCTAGCCTGTATGAAGTTATCAAGTGGTTGAACATCCGTTGCAAATGTATTTACCATTTCAGCCTCAGCAAACGGATTTACATTATCATCAATTTCAGCAGTAGAAGGCGTCTGTTGTACAAGAAATGGACTGTTTGTAGCTTCGAACTCAGAATTATCCGGATCAGTATCCCGTACAACAGAAGAAGTAGTGACTGTGACTAATTCCTCTAGTTGAGATACTGGATCAGCTCTGTTCACATTAACAGAAGAAGATTCATCAGTTTTGAAAAATTCAAACATGAAATCCAGATTTATATCTTCATTCTGAATGTGTTCAATTTCAGATTTGTTGGTTTGGGAAACAGGATCTTTAATATTTGCAGGTTTAGCTGTCAAAGAGTTTAAGTTTACTAAATCATCAAACGTCACATTGATGCTTTCGACAACAACATTAGTTCTCCGATTTAGAATTCGAAAAGCCTTTTTGTCATTTGAATACCCCAAAAAGATTCCCTCGTCAGCTTTTGGATCAAACTTGGACAGTTTATCCGATTCATTCAGAACGAAGCACCTATTACCAAATACATGGAAGTATTTGATATTAGGCACTACTCCGTTACACAATTCATAAGGAGTTTTATTGAAACGAAGGTGAATTAGGGATCTGTTTTGGGTGTAACATGTTGTATTGACAGCCTCAGCCCAGTAAGATGGTGACAATTTTGACTACTGTAGCATTGTTCTTGTAGCTTCAACAAGTGTTCTATTTTTCCTTTCTACAACTCCATTTTGCTCAGGATCAAGATAAGAATCCAAAGTTCTATTCTTGAATTCTGTGCCATTGTCAGTACGAATTGCTTTCACGGGTTGTCCTTGTTGAGTCTTGTGCTTTTTCAGAAACAGAATGATCTGTTGAGGCACTTCAGACTTGTGAGATACAAACCTAACCGATGTGTATCGAGAATAGTCGTCTACCATCACCAGAATATATATTTTCCCGTTTCTGGACTGTACCCGCATAGGCCCACAAAGATCCATATGAATCAGCTGCAAAGGAGCTGATGTTGTGGAAACTTGGACAACCTTGTGTGGTGCTCGCTTAAGCTTCCCTAGCTCACAATCTTTGCAAAGATGCTCTTTTTCAAACTTAAGCTTAGGGATGCCTCTAACCAGATTCCCATTTACCAATTTATTGATGTTTTTGAAGTTCAAATGGGACAATTTTCTATGCCATGACCAGTTCAAATCTGATGCAGCTTTAGACAACAGACAAATAGACGAACTGGATCCTTTGTCAGACAAGTCAATCGTATACAGATTTGACTTTCTGTTTCCGCCCAGAATTTCTGTCCCTTCTTCAGTTCTCAAAGAACATGATTTCTTCTTGAACAGGACCTCCATGCCCTTATCACAGAACTGACCTATAGAAAATAGGTTGTAGCCAAGCCCCTCTACATAAGATACTTTTTCAATCCTAACATTCCCTGTTTCCAAAACTCCGTGGCCGAGAATTGGTGCTACCTGGTTGTTCCCAAACTTAACATTTCCAGAATATTTGCCCACGAAATGTTTGAGAAGACCCTTATCCCCAGTCATATGTTTGGTACACCCGGAGTCCATGTACCAAAGATTACTCTTCTGCACATAGAAACAGGAGGTGAAGGCCTTACCCATCGTGAAATGGGATGAGGTATGTCAGAGGTAGAAACAGGAGAAATAACAGGATCAGCAATTAAAGATACAGATTTCTTTTCCTGTTTGATCGGCCACTTCCTAGGTTGCCATTTTTGTTTATTTGTAGCAGGAGGGGCTCTGGATGAGTTGTTATGTGGATGAACAACATATTTGTATTGATGAACTGATTTGTTTTGAAATCTGTTATTCGAAGTTGGTTTGTGACTGTTAACATTTTGAGTAGTTTTGTGAAAAGATTGAGTTGTTTGTGATATGTTTGTTTTATCTTTCACTGATGATCGTGAATTTTGGAAATCATGAATTGATTTGTTAACTGGTGTGTGAAAAACTGATTTATTTGGCGATTTTGCAACCTGAGGTTTGGATTTATTCAAAAATATTTGACGTAAAGAACGATTGAGTTTCTCCACTTCAATCTTTTGGATTTTTGCTTTTCTCTCAGATTCAGCTACCATGCGCATCTCCTCAAGATGTTTTTCCCATTCACCAAACAGCATTGGTAACCTCCGATGTGCATATTTGTGAAGGAAAAATCGCAGTTCACTTTTCTTAATCCATTGATGGATTATATAACCCTTACGGTTAACAAACCAAGTAAAGATCATATCGTCTTCAGTATTCCTCCAGTTTTGAACGGATTTGAAACCCCCTAATATTCGATCTTAATGATATGAACATGCATTTATACAATGACCCTCAACACAACCAACACTTGCACAAAAAATTTCATCTTTCACAACTTGTGATTTTGAAATATCAGTTTGGTTATTTGAAGTATTATTAGATTTTTTCTTCCAAATTAAACCAGACTTACAGTTTTTCAAACAACGTTTAGGATGAATGACACAAAAAGAAGGAAAGAGATCACGTTTTCTAAAACTATGATGTGTCTTGTGTTGCTTGTCCTCAAATGTTGACTGCTTGATTGTTTGGGAAACATCTGGCTTCTTCTCAGCTTGTGGCACTTCTGTCTTCTTTACCTTTCTGACTTCTGATTTGAAAACAGTTTTGATTTTATCTGATTCAGAAGAAAAAGAAGAAGATTTATTAGTTGTGTTAATGTATGAAGTTCGATAAGAAGATGATGTAGATGTTGAAGGCTTGGTGCCTGATGTAGATCCCATTTCACTAATACTCGTTGAATCACAAAACTGATTGCATTTGTGAGATGCATATTCTCTACAAGCTTTTGGGCAAGTAGGAATTGCAACACCCCAGCCACGTTCCACTTCTTCCAAAAGTCGTTTGATTTTTTCATCATGAAGTTGAGTTTCCAGTTCATAGATAATGAGTTGAGGAATTACAAGATGTGCACAACTGAATAATGGTTTGTTTGAATCCTCACTTAACTGAATAATGGTTTGTTTATGATTCTCAACTTCCTTCTTTGTTCGTTCCAATTCCTCAGAAAATTCTTGAGATTGATTAGTTAAAACATCATTTTCAAATCTCAGTTGATTCACCACTTCAGAGTTAGATTTAGCAAAATGAACAGCGGAAGACTGTAAGTGAGACAACTATTCTTTCAACATTTGATTTTTAGTTCCTAGAATGATGTTGTTAACTATGCAGTTTGTTTCAAGAATCTCCTGTCGCCACTGCAATTCAATGTGAGGAATGTACAGGCGTGGTGCGTATGACGTGACTGTTTGTTCATGATTTTGAAAAAGTAGAGTTTCAGCATGGAAAAGAGATTTATTTTTGAATGAAAAACCATCAGTAGTTTCATACGAAGCATTCAGTGAATCATAATTAAATGGTTTTTGGCACTTTGTTGTGGTTTTTCTCTTGAAATCTTCTTCTTATTTAACTTCCTCAGCAGCAACAAAAACCATCTTTTCAGTTAGTCCGCAATTCATCCTTTCTGTCTGATAGAGTTTTGTACAATTGATTTTCTTGAAAAAATCACTTTCATCATACCCTAAACCCTTGTATTCTTTACGAATTTCTGGAGTTAAAGTTTTGAAAATCATATGACGAGTTGTAGGTTTCTTACGAACAACTTCTTCAATATTGTTAACTTTTGATTCCAAAATTTGTTTTTCTTTCAAAATCAAATTGAAATTGATTTCAGCACTCAACTTAGCAGCATTTAGATCATGGACCTTTCTTTCTGTTTGCTCATGTATCTGATTCAATTCATCCACCTTTTGTTTAATTAATTTCTTAAGTTGATTAAGGTGTGTCGTGTGTTCAGAATTGACGGCTTGATTCATTTTAAGATTAATTTTTTGTGTTTGCAACTTTTGATTCTTAGCAGTTAAGTATTGAATTTGATTAGCAAGTGCCATGATTTGATCAACAGATATATGAGAGTTATCAAGAGATACCTTCTCAACCGTAGACTCTGACTCAGTTGAGAGAGAACTGGAGCTGGAAGTTTCCATTTCAGCTTCAACATCACTTTCATACTCACTCTCTTGATCTGACTCATCAAGTTTAGCCATAAACCCAGTATCTGCTTCTCCTATCTCTGCATCCTCAACCAAATTGTTACCCTTAGCAAACCCCAAACCATCAATCTCATCTTCACTTTCACCATCAGATTCCAGAAATTCGAATTCTTCTACATTAGCCATGAGTACAAATTGGGCATGAACTTCAGCATCTTCTTCTGAATCATCAGTGTCAGATAGGAACTGATCTTCTTCTGCTAGAAGCACTGTTCCACTATTCCTCTTCTTGATCAGATTCAGCTTGGCTTTATAGTACTCCGAGTCTTTCACTTTGGGATTTTTGCAATCTTTTATCACATGCCATGTGCTTCCACAATTGTAGCACTTTTTGGGCTGAGAAGATTGAATCTTTCTCTCATACCTCTTTTCCAGATTCACTCCGTCATTTCTTTGAAAATTATTATCCCTTCTGCGAGATCCTGAAGTGAATCTTTGACGGTTATTGGTTTTAGACTTTGTGAACTGACTCTGCAACATGTTGGTCAGATAGGCAACCGCCTGCATAACTTTCTCACTATCAGCTTGCTCCTCAGTGTCAGACTCAGAAGATTCTGATTCTTGCATTTGCTTAAGTTTTAAAGATCTGCTTGAAGATCTGCCTCTTTTATCATTCACAACTAAGGCTAAAGGATCAACATTTTCCTTTTGTGAACTCATACCAACTTCATCTTGATATTGATTCAGTTCTTCAAATATCATGTGATGAGTGACCTTATTGAGAACCTTTTGGTTCATTTGTCTGTAGATGATCACTTGAGTTCTCCACTCAGGTCCAAGTGAATTCATGAACCTGGTGTTCTTTGTAAGATCAGAATAGCTATCTAGCTTCTGATTTCTAAGGTCATTGAGCAGCTTGCAGAATCTACTGTAGGTATCAAACAATGTTTCACCATCCTTAGAACGGAAGTGATCAAATGCATTTACTAAAGCAGTTTCCTTGGTCCACACCCCGGACTCGGTTCCTTCCATTTGTCTTGCAATCTCGTCCCAAATTTCTTTGGCCGTATCAAGCCCATTTATCTTGATGTAAAATTCAGATGAAAGACCATGCTTCAAATAATATTTTTCTTTTTGATCTGCAGTTGCACGAAGTTTTTCATCAGCTGTATATTCAGCAGGTGTTTTAGGACGATTAATTTCTGTAAGTGGGGGATTGTTGGTTGAATCAGCTGCTCGATGATACATGAACATACCATTTCCTTCCTTGATGCTCAACTTCATCAGCTCTCCATATTTTTCATTGTTTTCAATAAAATCCATGAACCTCCCTTTCCACACGTTGTATTCTTCACGATAAAGCACGGGAGATTTAGTGTTAGAACCAAACGAAAGGGTTTCACTATAAGCACTCATGTTTTGATCGTTGCTCTGAAAGGTTTCTTGTACTGTGAAAATTTGTCTAAGTATGAACACTCCGATAAAATTCTAAAAACCGAGAATTGAACAATCCGAAAGAATTAAACAATCCGAGAAATCAAAGAAAACCGAGAAAATCTGTGAAACTTGAACAATCCGAGAAATTCTAACAAACCGAGAATTGAACAATCCGAAAGAATTGAACAATCCGAGAAATCTAATCCCGAAAAATCTTCACTTCTATGAAATCCGAGAATTTAAACAAACCGAGAAAATCTAATCCCGAAAAATATTGCAACTCCGAGACAATTTCAAATCCGAGAAAAATTTCTGTCGGTATTGATGTATACCGGGAAAAATTATGTCGATATGTAAGTTGTTACTTCACAATTTCAAAGAATCCGATAAAAATTCTATCGGTATTAGTAATTCCTTGATGGAATTTTCACGGGATTAAGGTAATTCCACTCAAAATATTCACGGTATTGAGAATCCCGAGAGATTCAAAGCAAGATCCCGACAACTTCAAGCTAAAAATCCCGACAACTTCAACTTTCAGATCTGAAAATCGAAATTTTTTTTTTAACAAATCTTCTCCAATTGATCTAAGATCCTCCAGATCAGATCGCAGCAATCCAATGAACCTTTCTAATCCATAATTTCTCAATTTCTAACACAACAAATCGATTTTTCAGTGATTTTTCTCAAGAACTCGAAAAACTTCAAATTGTCATATCTTCAAATCTGTTGTTTGTAATGATCAGAACCCAATCAACGAACGTTTTGTAGATAATATCCATTCCAAAGAACTACAAATCAACAATTTTAATCCATCAGAACTCCAAATTCAAAATTAAGGCCGTAGGTATCAAAGTTCTTCAAAAATGACTGAAATCCGATCAAATCTTCACCAAGATGTTGTTCTTGCACAAAATCCTTCAGAAACCAATCAGAGTTGGCTCTGATACCAATTGAAAGTCAAAGATGAGTGTATAGTGATTAATCCGAATATGTGTGTGTAGAGAGAATATTCCAAATGCACCTTAATGTGTGTGTTTTTCTATTTCATATGTCAAAAGGTTACAAAACATAGAAGTGAGATCACCTTATATACTCTTTACATATTGACTACAAATCTAAGGTAAAAAGGTGATCTAAGTAACAGATTACATTGTTAAAGACTACAAACATAAAATGATCTAACAAGCATATGTTTGATCAGCTTAAACTATATCTTAGTAAGATTATCAATATGTTTGATAAGCTATGTGCGTAAACTAAGATATACATATTGAGTTTCAGCTTGATGAGTTTGAAGCTGAGCGACTCAGCGTGAAGACTGAGTCAGCTCAATAGAGTTACTAAATATGTTTTGGTAAATTCTTTAGACTTCTAAGGATGAGTTAACAATTATACATGTTAGTTCATGTTTGTTTTCGAGTGTGTTCTCAAAGGACTTAGCTTGATGAGTTTCAAGCTGAGTAACTCAGCCTGACTAAAGAAGTCAGCTTAAAAGAATTTAAATGTGTTTTAAATTTTGTTTTAACTCTCTATATCTACGGAATGGATAAGAAGACTTCAGAATCAATATTGAAGATTGAAGACTCAAGATAAGAAGATTCAAGATTCAAGATTCCGAGTTATCCGATAGTTAGTTAGCAAATTAGTATTAGTCCAGTTTGTTAGGAACCGTAGGAACAGGATTATAAATACTTATCTCCTGATAAGTTTAGAGGTACGACTCAGAGACGATTACGACTACGTGTTGCAGAGCCAAACCTCACCTCACCGTATGTGTTACGATTCTTGAATCACTGTTTGTCAGTTCAACGTGATCAAGAAACTCACAGATTGCCAAGTTGTTTGTGTGTTCGAATAATCACATTAGTTGTGATATTGGTAAGTTATCAATCTGTGTAAATCCTGTTTAGAGAGTCCTCGGTATCTATAATCATAAGTTGAATATAGATAGCTAAGTTTGAGAGATTGAGAGATTTATATTAGGTGATTATATATCAATAGTTGCTTACTTGTTAGTTATTGTAATCATCTTCTTATTTAAAGCATTGTAATCATCTTCTTAATAAAAAGCATTTGATTGATTGTGGTTTGATTTACTTTGTGTAACACTTTTATTTGATTTGTTCAATTTCCGCAGAAAGTGTATTCAACCCCCCTTCTACACATCTGTTGCTTGTTGTTATTCTCATACAAGGGACCAACAACTGGTATTAGAGCAGGCTGAACGATTTCATAAGTTGAAAGTTCAAGATTCTGAGAAAGTTTACAATTTCTACAAGCAACAATTCTTCAAAATTTCCATAGATGTCTGCCAAAGGTTGTCCCATATTTGATGGTTCTGACTATCCTATGTGGAAGTTCAGAGCCATGCTATTCCTCAAGTCCATTGACATTCGTATGTTCGATGTCATTACAAAAGGACCAATCATCCCCAAGATTCCTGCTACTGTCATTGATACGTCTCCTGGCAGAACTAAAAAGGATACAAGAAAGCCTATTGCATCTTGGACTGATGAAGATTGGAAACTCTTCAATCTGGATGATAAGTCTAAAAGTGTTCTAGCAAATGCCCTGACTAATGAAATCTTGCGTACTGTGACTGGGTGTCAATCTGCAAAAGATATTTGGGATACACTGAGTGTTACCTATGAGGGCACAGATCTGGTCAAGCAGCAGAAGAAGAATCATTTGAATAGATCCTACAAAAACTTCTTCTCAAAGAAGAATGAAACCTTGTCTGATTTGTTCACAAGGTTTCACTGCTTGATAAATGACCTACTAAGTGTTGGTGTAAAGAAAGATGAAGTTTAACTTGTGCTGAAATTTTTGGATGAGTTACCAGAGAGATTTAATGATGGGAGGAACGCTGCACGTGTACAACCTACAATCTATATATGGGTTCTTGCTAAATCATGAACAGATCACTGAACACAAGAGAGCTTCTCAACAACAACTCAAGGAGTCTTTGGATAAGAATTGCTTGCACAGAAAAAGAAGAAAAGTTCCAAGACACTAGTTGTTGAATCTGAGACTGAGTCAGAATCTCAAGCTGACCACTCAGACTCAGACACAAGTGATACTGATGATATTCAGAATATCACTAAGCAAATGGCAATGTTAGCCAGACGTTTGAGAAGAGCTCAAAGGGGAAAAGGAAGATCTGACAGGGGCAAAGGGAAGAGTTCCTTTGATCCCAAGAATGCTGTGTGTTTTAACTATCAGAAGAAGGGACATATTGCTGCTGAGTGCAGATCAAAGAAGGCGGAATCAACATCAGTTGTTGTAAGAATGCTTACAGAGCTGATAAATATAAGAAGAAATATACTCAGCACAAGAAAGGAAAGCCAGAAGACAAACCCAGTGCAAAAGGGTTATATGCTGAAACCTGGGATACAGAATCATCCACCTCAGATGATGATGTATGTCTTATGGCTCAAGAAGATGAAGAGTTAGAATTAGATGAGGTTGATTATGGTTAGTCCGAATCAATCTTTGAAGCTGACATGAAGGAAGCTGAGGAAAACATCAAGCTCAGTGATTGGGATCCTGCTTCCATGTATAAGGTCAGTAATTTCTACTCTTACACTGATGAAGAAAAGGGTCTTGCTTTTGATTATCTGCTTAATGATTACAAGACTAGCCTTAAGTCTCAAAATGACCTCAAAGCTGAGATAGCTAAACTGAAAGATGAGATTAAGGAAAATCAATCTCTCATTGATGATGGTAAGAAAGCACAATGTGATCTTGAATTTCAAAGACACATTAACAAACTTCTAAGTGAAGAACTTCTTCAGGAAGCTAAAGACAAAGCTGCAGCTTCAGAAGGTCACTGAGTCTTGGTGTAAGTCATCAAAGCTTGCTAAAAAGTGCATAAACCAACAAATTCCTAAACAGGTAAAGGCTGTACTTGGAGGTGACTATCTAACAGCAGCTTATGTAGCTAATGATGAGATAGCAAGTACAGACTCTGAGGAGGATAGACTACTTATTGAGTCTCAGAAGTCAGCCTCAGAGAAGAAACATGGTCAAAACCTTAAATACAATATGTTTGTAAAGGCTAAAGATCATGGAGAAGAGTGCTCAACATCCAAACAGCATGGTAAGTCTGTGCTGGACAGATTAGACACTCAGCCTATTCAAAGAACTTCAGTCAGAGAAAGGCTTAATCCAAATCCTTTCAAAAGACAACATTCTCTATCTGGCTCGGAGAGAAGTGATATATGCGTTTTTATGCATGTTTTACATGCTAGAATACCCCGTACTTAGCCCAAATCCAAGGTGATTACTCCTATTATTGATATAATATGCTTAACATTCACCATGCAGGTTACAAAGAGCTATAAGCAAGATTAATGGGCAAAACAAGGAAAGAATTGAAGAAAATTGAAGAATAGTGAAAAAGTGAGCCCTACGGCCGTAGGATATAATCATTACGGCCGTAGGAGCCTGTCTTCTAGAATTCATCATTGCCTGCCAGATCTTTGCGTGTCCCGGTCAGTTGGTTGAACATTGCGTGTGGAGAATATCCGGTCATGATTTCCTACGGCCGTAGAAGCTTATTCCTACGGCCGTAGGAAGTCCACTTACAGCAGATTAAATTCAGAATTCTACCATTTTGCAAAGGGTTACCATTTTCAACTCCATTCCGGAAAAACACATCCATATACCCTCTCTAAATATCCTAACACTCCAGGGGACTTCTCTTGGTGATTCTAAGGAGGAGAGCTTGGATCTTGAAGGCTTGGAACAACATTTGGAGCTTGGATTCATTAGTTTTATCATTGCTAGCTTGGGTATTCTCTTTCCATTTATTATATCAATCATGTACCCATGTGTTCCAGATGTTGTAGTGCTACTATTATTGTATATGGATAACTAAACTCATTTCACTTGGGCCAAGATGATTCTTGGCTAAGTTATGGTAATATATTTGACTTTTATGTTGACTTGATTCATATATGCATGTTTTGATCTTGAATACAAGTGTGTTTTATCAACTTAGTATGTTTAATCTTACCATGTTCATGTGTGATAATATGTATAGGATAACTCCTTCATGTTTAAGCATGTGGATATTCAAGAATGATGGTTGATTTTACTAATTCCATGTTGAGTTTGTTATTAGAAATGATACATCTTGCATGGTTGTCTTTAGATATCATTATTGGAATATGTTTTGAATCCTTGTAGGTTCATCCATTATTGGTCATTTTATTCATATGTTGGTTTTATGCATTCCTTGTGATTGTAGATGAAATCTTGTCATTTGGTGTATTCATTGGTCTAACATGCTACAAATAATTAAAGGGTTCACAAAGATGTTTATTGGTATGTTTAGACGGTGAAATGAACTCACATGTATGCCTTTGTTATGCTTGTCTTAGTGTTCAATGTGCATATCACATGATTCATGTTTTAAGAAGTGTTGGCTATACTAGAAAGGTTTAACATGCTCATATCTTTAGTAATCATGTGACTAATCGTTAAAACCCCTTAATTGTGTGGTTTGAGTTTAGAGGAGTTTGTGACCCCATTGTACCAGTTTACATGTGTTTATGATCTGAGGTTAAAGTTTAGATTGTAATTTGTTGTTGAATGCCTTTATGTTAGATTTGACTGTTCTGTCGTATTGGTTCCTACGGCCGCAGTGAGAAATCCATACGGCCGTAGGGACTGTACAATATGCTATGGCCGTAGTAATTAATCCGTACGGCCGTAGGAGGTTATTTTCACAACAGTTTGCTGTTTTTGCTTGTTTTAACTTATTTAACCACTTTAACACCTTTTTGGGTTCTGAGGACTACTGGATATGTCATTTAAAAAGATGTATGTCTTTGTAGTCTGATTTGGACGTGATTTGGTGGATTTGTAGTTAAATCCTTTTATGCCGTTGCTTGCCTGATTGTGTTTAATTGCTAAGTCTGAGTCTTGATAACTCGAGTGATGATTTTCGCATGATAATATAGTATTTTGAGTATTAGAACAGCATGCTATGCGCTTAATCTATTCAAGTCTTCATATTATGTTTTGTATTGTGTCATTGCCATGACTAGTCTCGATGATTCGAAAGTCTGAGTGAATCTGTTATCCTACCTGTTTGTCTTCAGTGTTAACCTGTTTTAGTTGCTGTATTTCCTGTTTAATTTAGTTCATTCTGTCACTTGCTTAATATTAATTCTGCTGATCAAACAACAATGAGACTTAAGTATTGGTAGCTTCCTGTCCTGGTGGAACGATATCCGGTCTTACGGAGTCTATACTACTATTGACCAGGTTATACTTGCCTGAGTCGTGTGTATTATCTGCTTAGTAACATCGTTTTTATAAATTTAAAACGAGGTTGTGTCACAAGATTTTATAAGAAACAAAAACCAGCAGTTTTGAGCACAACAAGTTTTTGGCGCCGCTGCCGGGGACAGGCAATACTAAGAAATAGTTTATTTGTTTATTTGATCTTGTTACTTGTTACTTGAAGTTAGGTGTGCCTGATTAGGTAGTTCTTGCTTTTTCTAGCACCCTCTGTCAGTTTGTTCTATTCTGAGCAAATTGAGCCTTTTCAAAACATGGTGGAAGAACCACCACCACCTAGGACACTTAACGACTATGTTCGTCCGGATATTAACAATATCCAGAACACCATCATTCAACCTAGGGGTGGCAGCGAACAATTTCGAAATAAAACCAAATGTAATTCAAATGGTTCAAAACTCCGTTCAATTTCATGGATTACTCGACGAGGATGCAAACGCTCACATCCGCAGTTTTTTCGAAATCTGCGATACGTTTAAAATCAATGGTGTTACTGATGACGCCATTCGCTTGCGTTTATTCCCGTTTTCTCTCAAAGACAAATCCAAGCTTTGGCTTAATTCTCTCCAAGTAAATTTCATTGCTACATGGAATGATCTTGTTGCCAAATTTCTAGCTAAATACTACCCGCCGGCCAAAATGGCCAAGCTGCGTAATGATATCTCATCGTTTCAGCAGACTGACGGGGAAGGTCTTTATGATGCCTAGGAGAGATACAAGGATCTCATGAGGAGATGTCCTTCACACGGATATGAGCTATGGAATCAAATTTTCATATTTTATAATGGCTTATCCGTTGTCACTCGGCAGATGATAGATGCTGCCGCAGGAGGTGCATTGGGTAGCAAAGACCCACAAGCGTGCTATCATCTTATCGAAGATATGGCAACCAACAGCTACCAATGGAACCCCTCTACGAGACTAAAACCGCCAAAGAACGGTGGAGTTTTCAATGTGGATGTTTTATCTGATCTCTCTGCACAGGTAGAGAAGTTGACAAAGAAAATGGATCAGATGTGTACCCCTCCTAAACATGTTACTTGTAATTTCTGCTCAGGGGCACATCCTAGTGACCAATGCCAGGAGGAAACTCCTGCTCACAAGGAAGTCGATTTCATTACTAATCAGCCGAGGTCTCAGTATAATCCCAATGCAACAAACTATAATCATGCATGGAGGGATCACGCGAACTTCAGTTATCATAACCAAACCACTAAACCCCCTCCAGGGATTCCATACCCACAGAGACCACGTCATCCTCAGCAGTTCGATCGTCAGCCTCAATAGTTTAATCGTCAACCGCAACCATATGAGCAACCACGTCAGTATAACACTCAACCACCGCCTCCCAATCAATCTGCATCATCATCATCTTCTTCAGTATCTTCCAATCTGGAGGATCCTGTGAAGCAAAATCTGGCACAATCCGAGTTGCGTTTCAAGCAAACAGATGTTAGACTCAATCAAACGGAAGCAACTTTGAGAAATCTACAAGCTTCACTTCAAAATCTCGAAAATCAAGTTGGCCAGATATCTAAGCTCTTGTCAGAGCGACCACAAGGAGGTCTCCCGAGCAACACGGATGCAAATCCGAGAGCACACGTGAAGGCAATCACTTTGCGTAGTGGGACGACCACGGTACCACCACCGTTTCCCTCTCAATCCAAAGAAACTGAAAAACAGGTCCAATCGGAGGATTCTGACGAGGCGCATAACAGGCTAGACCCAGCAAGTACCGCGCAAGTCAAACCTCCGATCAAAATATTTCAGCCTACCATTCCTTTCCCCCAGAGATTAAGGAAAGAGAAAATGGAGGAACAATATGGTAAGTTCCTAGAGCTATTCAAACAGCTCCATGTGAACATTCCATTTGTTGAGGCACTCGTACAGATGCCTAAATATGCCAAATTTCTTAAGGATTTGCTCAGCAACAAGAAGAAATTGGAGGACCAGTCGTTGGTGACTTTAAACGAGGAGTGCTCAGCCATTCTTCAAAATAAGTTGCCAGCAAAGAAAACCGATCCTGGGAGCTTTACAATCCCATGTCTGATTGGTAATCTCACTGTAAACAACGCTCTAGCTGATCTAGGTGCCAGCATCAACTTGATGCCATACTCTGTATTTTCTAGACTGGGCCTAGGAGAACCAAAACCGACTCGTATGTCACTTCAGCTAGCTGATCGTTCTGTCAAATATCCACGTGGGATAGTCGAAAACATCTTGGTCAAGGTTGACAAATTTGTGTTTCCTGCAGATTTTGTCATCCTAGATATGGACGAGGACAAAAACGTCCCACTCATTCTTGGTCGTCCATTTTTAGCTACTACTCGAGCATTAATTGACGTTTGCAACGGAAAGCTTACGCTTCGAGTAGATAAGGATGAAGTGACTTTTGACATCCAAAAGTCAATGAAACACTCAGCTAGCCAGGATGACACTCTTTATTTCGTTGATATCTTTCATCGTTATCCCATGGATCATATTGTTCCAACTCTAGAGAAGGATGCGTTTGTCACGCAAATCCTGGATGAGGATGTCTTGGATGTAGAGCAGGTAAGGCTTGTCTCTGATGAGCTAACCAGCACTATTCCACTTGATGAGACACCTATCTCAGATGTTTTCGAGGTCCTTGAAAAATCCGAGAGCTCAGCTTCTCGACCATCTATTGTGGACCCGCCTTCTCTTGAACTCAAAGAACTTCCTTCTCATCTTGAATATGCATTCTTGGAGGAAGATTCGAAGTTGCCTGTGATAATAGCTTCTAACCTTACTGTTGAAGAGAAAAGTAAGCTATTACAGGTTTTGAAAAATCACAAAACTGCCCTTGCATGGAAAATTTCTGACATAAAGGGGATTAGTCCATCCTTCTGCACACATAAGATTCTCATGGAGGAAAATTATAAGCCGTGTGTGCAGTATCAGAGACGCTTGAATCCCAACATGCAAGAGGTAGTCAAGAAAGAGGTAATAAAGCTGCTGGATGCCGGCTTGATCTACCCTATCTCTGATAGTCTGTGGGTCAGTCCAGTCCAGGTTGTTCCTAAAAAAGGAGGAATGACCGTCATTCTGAATGATAAAAACGAGTTAGTCCCAACTCGTACGGTCACGGGGTGGCGTGTGTGCATTGATTATCGCAAACTCAATGATGTCACACGTAAGGATCACTTCCCCCTTCCTTTCATCGACCAAATGTTGAAGCGTTTGGCTGGAAACGCCTTTTATTGCTTCCTTGATGGATTCTCCGGATACTTTCAGATTCCTATCCAACTGGAGGACCAAGAGAAGACAACTTTCACATGCCCTTACGGTACTTTTGCCTACCGGCGTATGCCTTTTAGGTTATGTAACGCTCCTGCAACATTTCAGCGATGCATGACGGCTATATTTCATGACATGATTGAGGATTGTGTCGAGGTATTCATGGATGACTTTTCAGTTTTTGGAAACTCCTTCGATACATGCCTCCACAACTTAGAAAAAATGATGTCTCGCTGTGAAGAAACTAACCTTGTGCTTAATTGGGAAAAATGCCATTTTATGGTACGCGAAGGTATAGTTTTAGGTCATAAAATCTCTAGCGAGGGGATTGAGGTAGACAAAGCCAAAATCGATGTTATTGCAAAACTACCTCCACCCTCAAATGTCAAAGCCATTAGGAGCTTTCTCGGACACGCAGGGTTTTACCGGCGCTTCATAAAGGATTTTTCGAAAATCACCCGGCCGTTAACCCATCTCCTTGAGAAAGACGCTCCTTTCATTTTTTCTCCTGAGTGCGATCATGCATTTAATCTTTTAAAGGAGAAATTAACCAATGCTCCTATCCTGACGAGCCCAGATTGGTCACAACCATTTGAGCTTATGTGTGATGCTAGTGATTTTGCGGTTGGTGTTGTTTTGGGCCAATACATTAATAATCACTTTCAGCCGATCGACTACGCCAACAAGACGCTGACTGGCGCTCAAGAAAATTATACAGTCACTGAGAAGGAGTTGTTAGCAGTAGTCTTTGCGTTCGACAAATTTAGATCCTATCTGGTGTTATCAAAAACCGTGGTCTACACTGACCACTCTGCTCTTCGTTACCTTTTTGCAAAGCAAGATGCAAAGCCCCGTCTCATTCGATGGATTCTGCTCTTGCAGGAATTTGACATCGAAATCAAAGACAAAAAGGGAGCAGAAAATCTGGCTGCTGACCATCTGTCTCGTCTTGAAAATCCAAATCTGGAGGTGCTTCATGAATCAGGCATAAAAGATAACTTTCCTGATGAATTCCTATATGCCTTGACAAGCACCGAAGAAATCCCCTGGTACGGTGATTTTGCAAATTATCTTGCAGCCGGGGTGATAATCAAACGCCTCTCACATCAACAAAAGAAGAGATTTTTCTCTGAACTGAAACATTATTTTTGGGATGATCCTTATCTCTTCCGGATCGGATCACACCAAATCATTCGAAGATGTGTGAGTAGCGATGAAGCCAAGAGCATTCTGAAACACTGTCATATGGGTCCAACTGGAGGCCACAACGGACCTGGCTACACTGCCAAAAAGGTCCTCCATTCAGGTTTCTATTGGCCCACAATATTCAAAGATGCTCATCTATTCGTTAAAACTTGTGATGCCTGCCAAAGAGCAGGGAATATTTCAGCACGAAACGAGATGCCTCAGAATAGCATTCAAATTTGTGAAATCTTCGATGTTTGGGGCATCGATTTCATGGGTCCTTTTCCACCTTCGCACGGTTGCAAGTACATACTAGTAGCCGTTGATTATTTTTCAAAGTGGACGGAAGCTCAAGCCTTACCTACTAATGATGCGAGGGTTGTCTGTAAATTCCTTAAGAAGTTATTCTCCCGATTTGGTACTCCGAGAGCACTCATAAGCGATAGGGGAACTCACTTCTGCAATGCTCAACTCGAGAAGGTGTTGAAACGATATGGGGTAACTCATAGACTCGCAACTCCTTATCGTCCGCAGACGAGTGGAAAGTCGAGGTCACAAACAGAGGTCTTAAGAGAATATTGGAAAGGACAGTAGGTGGTAGCCCGAAGGATTGGGCTGAAAAACTGGATGACGAGCTGTGGGCATTCCGCGATACATTCAAGACCCCTATAGGTACAACGCCTTATAGGATGGTCTACGGCAAAGCGTGTCGTCTTCTTGTTGCGCTAGAGCACAAGGCCTACTGGGCTTTAAAATTGTAAAATCTTGACGTCTCTAGTGCTGGTGATAACCGCTTACTTCAGATCAATGAGCTTGATGAGCTGCGGCTCCAAGCTTATGAAAATTCGAAGATATACAAGGAAAGGACGAAGGCCTTCCATGACAGCCGCCTGAAGGACAAACAATTCCAGGTTGGCGATAGTGTACTCTTGTACAACTCTAGGTTGCATCTCTTTCCTGGTAAACTGAAGTCCAGATGGACAGGCCCCTATGTTGTCCATACTGTTTACCCGCACGGGGCTGTTGACATCACAAACTCCGAGGGAGTAACTTTTAATGTCAACGGCCACCGACTCAAGAAATACATTGGTATCCCGCATTCTCCAGAGGAACCCAGAGAGGTTCTGAAGCTTCACCCCGCCGCACCTTAGCGGGGTGAGTTGGGTCTTTTACCGGCAGACCTTAAAGAACTGGATATGGTTTCCTCCGCTTCTTTTTCCCTCATTTCTTGTCTTTTTCTGCGTACTCAATTGCCCTCTGATATTTTGCGCGATATTGTCATGAGACATGAGAAAAACGTGAGGAGAGACCAAAAATTTGCCAAGTTTCATCGGGGCACTTCTATTTATGCAGCAAAGAGGCGTGCCAAATATGTAGGGAAATGTTGGAAATGCGGTGCTCTGTTGCATGAGGGCGCTTGTAGGAATTTGCCGACGATATCTCAGTCAGAGTGTGCTAGTGCCCTTCGAGAAGTTCCCATTAAGCTAAAATCCGAGGGGGTCTTACGTCCTAAAAGTAACGCTGGTGCAATGATTGATGAGTTGGTGAGTCTCCGGCTAAGCAAACTCGAGCCTAAGCCCCGTTAGAATCCCTAGGTAATGCTTATGTTCGTGCCGTATAGCTCTCTCACTTCAGTTCTCATTCAGTCTGGAGAGACAGGAAAACACTCCGCATTTCAACGCGTTAAAGTGTTCGCTTACACACCGTACTAATAGTGTGTTACTTGTACATATTTTCTGTTTGTCGGATGCCCACTTTCCGGGTTTCCGTTTCCCTTTCCGCGCATTTCCGTTTCCGTTGTTTCCTTTTCGTTCGTGTTTGTCGCTAATCTAGATGTGTGCTTTCAATTCCGCACTACTTGCTCGTACCCCATACATTCTCCAGAGGCTTATAGAGAGTAGTGTGTACCAAAAAGTTGTTTAAACTGAAAATCTGATGCAAAATGGGTTTTTGTTCAAATATACGCCCTACGGCCGTAGTACCTTACTAATACGGTCATAGCAGCTTTCTGAACTCTCTACGGTCGTAGCGCATACCTACTACGGCCGTAGGAACTTTCCTATAAAAATCCCCATTTCAGATTCAAACACACGTTTTCTCTATCTCTCTACGCTCTCTCTCTCTCTCTCTCTCTAAAAACGCACCCGACGCTCGCAAAGGATTTTTCGTTCGTATCTCCTTCAGTCTCCGGTCATTTTTCGCAAACAAGGTATTAAAATGCTCTTCTCACTCTTGCGTTCAATATGTAGTACATTGATTTCGTTTTAGAAGCCCATATATCGATCGATCGAACAAAACCCTAGCCGCCCGTTTTCTGCTGTTCGTAACTTTCCTACGGCCGTAGTAGGTATACCGTACGGCCGTAGCACTTCACTTTAGGGTTTTGCTATAAACTGCTTACTACTGCCGTAGTAGAATAATGCTACGGCCGTACAATGTATCTTTTAGGGTTTTGTTTGGTTTTGCTTACTACGGCCGTAGTAACATTATGGTACGGCCGTATGACCCCATTTTCAACTATTTTTCAAATTTGTTCATCATTTGGACAATTTCAATACTCGGGGACCCACAGCATACCAAATCAAACACATATCGATCGATAGGATGTCTAGCCATCGTGCGCACGTCTTACTTTGATTTCTGTTCATTTCAGCTATGCCTCCTCGACGTGTGCGCAGACAGGCTTCACCAGAGCCACTGATAGACCCTCGCCATTTCCCGCGTTTAGTCGACCCAGACAGGGTTCCGGTCGAGCGGCCAGCTGATGCCGCGCTTCCTCCTTTTCTCCGCTTCGACCGCGAGGAGGATCATATTGATAGAGATATCCTGATGGGGCGCGCTGACAGTCACAGATACGAGCCCATCAGGTATCTGGTTTGGGATGATTTGGCCACTCTTCACATCAGAGGCCGCGCTCAGACCACTTGTGGCCCTCATTGGCAGCGGCTCTTCAGTCTTCAGGGGGCAGTCTACCACGAGCTTGCATTGGAGTTCTTCTCCACCATCCACGTGATTACCCCGCTGATGGATTATGAGCGGGAGGACGCCCTGACCTTCCGCCTACTAGGGGCGGAGAGGCGGCTTTCGTTGCGGCAGTTTGCCGTTTATATGGGGTTATATACGCAAGATGAGTTGGATACTCTGGCATTTACTGATGGTATCATAGATTGGCCGAATGGGGTTACTGGTATCTTCTTCTGGCAGGAGGTGGGCACTGGCGCCTACAACACCGCCATCGTGCCGAAGAGCACGAAGCTCTGGGATCCTCTGTACCGTATTCTACATCGGGCAATCGTCCACAGCATGACCGCTCGCAGCGCGTCCTCCGAGTCTGTTACTTTCACCGACTTATTCTATCTCTATACCATGATCCATCAGAGGCCCTGCCAGCTTGCTCTGTGCCTGGCCCGTTTTCTATTTCAGATCCGTACCACCCGTGTATCGCAGGCTATCTATGGAGGGGGGTACGTGACCATCTTAGCCGAGGCTATGGGCCTCCTGACTGCCAAGATTACTGATGATCTCGTTCGCTCCGCCCGAGCAGCTCCGATAGATTTGGGGGTCCTGCAGCGTATGAAAGTCACTGCTATGATCCAGAACCAGATGATATTAATCAACCCTGATGGGTCAGTTTGGGAGCCTCCTAGAGTGGTCGAGGAGGAGGCAGCAGGAGGTGGAGAGGCAGGAGCAGGAGCAGATGAGGGAGTAGGTGCTGGAGGTGCCCCAGAGCAGGGACACCCTGAGTTTACTTTTGAGGAGCTCTTTGGGACGACACTACCTCCCCGACAGCAGCCAGCCCAGGTTTACACGAGAGATTATAGGGCTAGGATTGGGAGGTTGGAGAGGTCAGTATCTGAGCTGGTCGAGATGCAGCGGGAGTCCAGAGAGATGCTGAGGGAATCCAGAGAAATTCAGCTGACTGAGCTTGCACATGCCGAGGCTCACCGTCAGTACATGATCAGCATGATGCAGCTTATCGCGGCAGATACTTTGTCATCTTCACATCAGTTTCCACAGCTGCCCGCTTATCCGCAGAGGCTCCGGGACTTCACTGATGGAGCCGGACCTTCGCAACCGCCTCCGCCATAGTTACATTTTGGGGCTAGTTAGTTAGTAGTTTCTTCTTTGTATGTATTTCTAGATTAGCTTGGTTGTACAATTTTGGTTGTTAGCGGTACATGCCATTTTGATGTGTTTGATGTTCTTGTACTTATTTTGTCTATCTGTATGACATCAAAACACTTGTACATATTTCGGATATTTATTTATTGTTTTTGGTTCCTTTTGCATGCCATTGCTTGTGATTTATTTTTGTCCCTCTCTATGTTTCACTTTTGGTTGAGTTGTTGTTTTGCAAAGAATATTCGTGATATCTTGGCAGCTCAGCTTAAGTGAGGGGAGGAAGCCAACGCCTTCAAAGTTCTTGCTAATACAGACACGCAATTGCTGTTCAGGGAGTTCTTAAAGCTCTTTTCTCGCACTTTATCGCTTACTATTAGTACATTGGGGACAATGTACACTTTTAAGTATGGGGAGGGGAATAATATAACATGTCTTCTATTCTGTGTCCTGTTGAAAACTCTTGTATGCTAACTATGCTTTAAACCTTAGAATTGATTTAGGCGTAAATTTTTCGCAAAATTTTATCATTTTGGACATGTTTAGATCTTCTCGCATGATAGAAATTAAACAAGTGACATTTCAGCTTTTATGAAGTAGAATTTGCACAAAGACTTGAGTTTTAACAAGTGTTTGACTTCAATTGCACAAGCCACACCTGATATGCATTCCTGAGCATTTGAGCCACTACACTTCATTTTATACATGATTAGCTCATGGAATTGCTCACTTATTTGCTGATTGTTGCTTTGATTGTAGAACTTGCTTACTAGTATGCATGTCGAGATCATGAACTAAACTGTTGCAGTTAAGTGATAGAAGCACTAGGAAACCCCAATTCAGCCTATATTTTTTTTTTAGCCAATTTCTATATTTTACCCCTAGTTATCCACTTTGAGCCTAAGCCTTTCATTTCATTACCCATGTTTTTCCTGTTTTGGTCTATTTTATTTTTAAGCTTCCAGAATCAGTTTGACCCTTTTCATGCTACTTAGTTCCGTTGTATTTTTGTTCGCCAGTTGTTCATGCGCCGATTAGTGGGATATGAAAAATACATATGTCCCTTGGTTTGTTCCGTTTCATGCTGCATACAGCTGAGTTATCTGAGAAAATCCAAAAAAATTAGAAAAAAGAGAAAATTGAGAAATTCAGTTACTTGGCATGCTTTCCTTGGCTATTTTTGAGCCTGTCATACATTGAGTAGTAATTCTTTGTCGGTATTACCTGGTTGTTAGCCATCATTCAGAGAATTCTGATTCCATTTCTACTTGATGAATTGTACTCTCGCCAAAAATACTGTGTAATTCTGTATTCCTTCAATAATAGTAGCTTTGACGATTTTGAACTTCATTTCTGGATTCTATTTTAGCCACTTTTATAAATTCCCATTCCTACCCTCAGCCCTAGCCACATTACAACCCTAACAAAGTCTTCATAATAATTGCATATGTTTATGTTAATTGGTGGAGATGTGATCTATGATCAAGCTTATACTAATCTTAACTTCAATCTATCACACGTGCACTTATACACTTAACCCTAATACACATTGAGTGCTAGAGTGATTTCCGGTGAGGTATGAAGTCAGATACTTGTCATAATTCATCTATGCGTGTTAAAATCTGCTTTTCATGGAAGTTTGTTTTCGTTGCTGTGTTTGGCTGTCTGTTATGCTTTTAGATCTCTTCTATGTCGGAATGATACATGTTTGCACTAATTTGCTGCCTTTAGAAACTCTTTGGTTTTAGCTATTGCATTAGAGTTTGCTTGAGGACAAGCAAAGCTTAAGTGTGGGGATTTTTATATATGCGTTTTTATGCATGTTTTACATGCTAGAATACCCCGTACTTAGCCCAAATCCAAGGTGATTACTCCTATTATTGATCTAATATGCTTAACATTCACCATGCAGGTTACAAAGAGCTTTAAGCAAGATTAATGGGCAAAACAAGGAAATAATTGAAGAAAATTGAAGAATAGTGAAAAAGTGAGCCCTACGGCCGTAAGATATAATCACTACGGCCGTAGGAAGTCCACTTACAGCAGATTAAATTCAGAATTCTGCCATTTTGCAAAGGGTTACCATTTTCAGCTCCACTCCGGAAAAACACATCCATATACCCTCTCTAAATATCATAACACTCCAGGGGACTTCTCTTGGTGATTCTAAGGAGGAGAGCTTGGATCTTGAAGGCTTGGAACAACATTTGGAGCTTGGATTCATTAGTTTTATCATTGCTAGCTTGGGTATTCTCTTTCCATTTATTATATCAATCATGTACCCATGTGTTCCAGATGTTGTAGTGCTACTATTATTGTATATGGATAACTAAACTCATTTCACTTGGGCCAAGATGATTCTTGGCTAAGTTATGGCAATATATTTGACTTTTATGTTGACTTGATTCATATATGCATGTTTTGATCTTGAATACAAGTGTGTTTTATCAACTTAGTATGTTTAATCTTACCATGTTCATGTGTGATAATATGTATAGGATAACTCCTTCATGTTTAAGCATGTGGATATTCAAGAATGATGATTGATTTTACTAATTCCATGTTGAGTTTGTTATTAGAAATGATACATCTTGCATGGTTGTCTTTAGATATCATTATTGGAATATGTTTTGAATCCTTGTAGGTTCATCCATTATTGGTCATTTTATTCATATGTTGGTTTTATGCATGCCTTGTGATTGTAGATGAAAATCTTGTCATTTGGTGTATTCATTGGTCTAACATGCTACAAATAATTAAACGGTTCACAAAGATGTTTATTGGTATGTTTAGATGGTGAAATGAACTCACATGTATGCCTTTGTTATGCTTGTCTTAGTGTTCAATGTCCATATCACATGATTCATGTTTTAAGAAGTGTTGGCTACACTAGAAATGGTAGGTTTAACATGTTCCTATCTTTAGTAATCATGTGGCTAATCATTAAAATCCCTTAATTGTGTGGTTTGAGTTTAGAGGAGTTTGTGACCCCATTATACCAGTTTACATGTGTTTATGATCTGAGGTTAAAGTTTAGATTGTAATTTGTTGTTGAATGCCTTTATGTTAGAATTGACTGTTCTGTCGTATTGGTTCTTACGGCCGCAGTGAGAAATCCATACGGCCGTAGGGACTGTACAATATGCTATGGCCGTAGTAATTAATCCGTACGGCCGTAGGAGGTTATTTTCACAACAGTTTGCTGTTTTTGCTTGTTTTAACTTATTTAACCACTTTAACACCTTTTTGGGTTCTGAGGACTACTGGATATATCATTTGAAAAGATGTATGTCTTTGTAGTCTGATTTGGACGTGATTTGGTGGATTTGTAGTTAAATCCTTTTATGCCGTTGCTTGCCTGATTATGTTTAATTGCTAAGTCTGAGTCTTGATAACTCGAGTGATGATTTCTGCATGATAATGTAGTCTTTTGAGTATTAGAACAGCATGCTATGCGCTTAATCTATTCAAGTCTTCATATTATGTTTTGTATTGTGTCATTGCCATGATTAGTGTCGATGATTCGAAAGCCTGAGTGAATCTGTTATCCTACCTGTTTGTCTTCAGTGTTAATCTGTTTTAGTTGTTGTATTTCCTGTTTAATTTAGTTCATTCTGTCACTTGCTTAATATTAATTATGCTGATCAAACAACAATGAGACTTAAGTATTGGATGACTTAATGAACTTTTTCAAAAGTCAGTTTGACAAGATGAACCTCAAGAGAAAACAAGAAAAGAAGAACATGCTAATGATCTTGGATTCTCTAGCGGAAGATGTACAACAGTTAAAATCTGCAGTGGCTGCCCTACGACAACAAAGGACTTCAACCCCTATTGATGATGACAAAAAGGGGGAGAAGGTTCCAAAAGCTGAAGCTGAGTCTGTTCAAGCTGATCAAGTTGAGGGGGAGAAAGAAATGGAAATAGGAGCTGGGCTGACTGAAAAGGCTAAAGGAAAGAGACCTGTAGTAGTCAGCTCAGGAGAATCAGAACCTCCTCAACAGAAAAGAAGAAAAATGATTCTCAGTGAATCATCTGACTCAGATGAAGACTCTGCGGATAAAATGACTTTACAAGAAAGAGCTTCACTCCTGGCAGTTAGAAGAATGGAGAAGGAGGATGCTGACCAGCTTGGGATCTCTGTTAACGAATTAAGAGAAAGACAAAAGAGTGCTCAAGCTGTGTTGGTCAGTGAAAAAGAGGCAAGAGAAAGGGCTTGGGCTGAGCAAATCAAAAGGCAGAATGAGGAACTGGCTAAACTCAAGCTACCCATAGTGCCTAAGGAAGAAGAGGAAGAAGGACCTCTGATGGAAGATCAACCAGAGAAGGAGAACATAATGGATTGCTATACAAAACTATTCTTCCCTTCTCAAATACTTTCACTCAAGTTGAATTTAGTTCAAGGGATCATCATCATGGAGTTCGTCTTAAAGAATGGTGAAACACCTTCTCTGGAGCTGAATCAACTTCATAAGCTGGGTTATGAAGAGTGGAAGCAAGTAGCTTTTCTTATCAAGCAGATGGAAAAGTCCTCTGCAAGGAATCAAGTCAAAGATGAAATTCTAAGAATACTTGCTAAAGCTGATGCGATGCAAATCATACCCAGATCAGAGATAGCTACCCTACTGACTTCCTTTCACAAAATAGGAAAGGATAAACTGAAAAAGCCAGCTAGTTTAGCAAAAGTAAACAAGGACAGTTTAGCTCTTCCTGAAGGCATGGAGTTTCAAGAGAATACATATGTTGAAAAGCCTCAGAAAGGGTTCATGTACTTGGACAGAAATGGTGAAAAATGCTTCCAGGCTGATGCATCAATTTATACATGTGGGGTATCTCAAGTATTTGCTCTGAGACAAATTGTTGAAAAGACTGAACAAAATGCAAGGTTCAGATATAGACTAAACAGAGCAATACGATCACAAAAGGATCAGCTTCAACACATTCCCAATCTGCAAGAAATCCTTGAAGAAATTAACAAGGAGATAAAGGAATTTGAAGAGTTGCATCCTCAATAGATTAGTTCTATTGTAAATTAGATTAGTTCTGATATTTTTGTAAGCACTATGTGTGCATGATCTATGTGATCAACATTTTGTATTATGATAAGTTCAAATTAATACAAATATAAAGTTTGATATGTTCAACTGTTTTGTGATGTGTTCATATGTATAAGTCTGATAAGTTCAGCTTAAATGAATAACTGATTAGTTCTTATTCATTAATGTAATTGGTTGGTGTGTTCAACTAAAAATTGGTATGTTCCACTTAAAATTGATAAGTTCAATTAATATTGATATATTCAAGTAATATTTGATTAGTTCAAAGTAAAAATCTTGATAAGTTTAAGATTTAAAACATAATTCTGTTAAACAAACTTAATAACTGTTTGATGGTTTTGTCATCATCAAATAGGGGGAGTTTGTTGGGAAAATGATCTCATCAGTTAAGATTTGATGAGACAAAGTTAAGTTTGCAAGATGTGTTCTACATATAACTTAAACAGAATTATGAATCTTAGTCAGACTGAACACTTATAGTGATTCAGACTGAGTATAAGCTGAGTATAAGCTGAGCATATGTTCGATCAGCTTAAACTATATCTTAGTAAGATTATCAATATGTTTGATAAGCTGTGTGCGTAAACTAAGATATACATATTGAGTTTCAGCTTGATGAGTTTCAAGCTGAGCGACTCAGCGTGAAGACTGAGTCAGCTCAATAGAGTTACTAAATATGTTTTAGTAAATTCTTTAGACTTCTAAGGATGAGTTAACAATTATACATGTTAGTTCATGTTTGTTTTCGAGTGTGTTCTCAAATAACTCAGCTTGATGAGTTTCAAGCTGAGTAACTCAGCCTGACTAAAGAAGTCAGCTTAAAAGAATTTAAATGTGTTTTAAATTCTGTTTTAACTCTCTATATCTACGGAATGGATAAGAAGACTTCAGAATCAAGATTGAAGATTGAAGACTCAAGATAAGAAGATTCAAGATTCAAGATTCCGAGTTATCCGATAGTTAGTTAGCAAATTAGGATTAGTCCAGTTTGTTAGGAACCGTAGGAACAGGATTATAAATACTTATCTCCTGATAAGTTTAGAGGTACGACTCAGAGACTAATACGACTACATGTTGCAGAGCCAAACCTCACCTCACCGTATGTGTTACGATTCTTGAATCACTGTTTGTCAGTTCAACGTGATCAAGAAACTCACAGATTGCCAAGTTGTTCGTGTGTTCGAATAATCACATTAGTTGTGATATTGGTAAGCTATCAATCTGTGTAAATCCTGTTTAGAGAGTCGTTAGTATCTATAATCATAAGTTGATTATAGATAGCTAAGTTTGAGAGATTGAGAGATTTATATTAGGTGATTATATATCAAGAGTTGCTTACTTGATAGTTATTGTAATCATCTTCTTATTTAAAGCATTGGAATCATCTTCTTAATAAAAAGCATTCGATTGATTGTGGTTTGATTTACTTTGTGTAACACTTTTATTTGATTTGTTCAATTTCTGCAGAAAGTGTATTCAACTCCCCTTCTACACATCTGTTGCTTGTTGTTATTCTCATACAAGGGACCAACACTCAACCCCGTCATTTTCATCTTCATCGACATCATCATCATCGTTGCTTAAATTACATCGTGCATTGGAAGACTTGGTCATGTAAAATTTTGATTCCAACGTTTTACTACATTTTGTAGGCCGAGAAGTAGGCTTCACCATTTGATGTATTGGGTGTCATTTTGGATATTTAAGGACGTTCCAAACTTCTTCACGGCGGAAAGTAATCCCTTTGTTATCTTCTCGATAATGGTAGTGCTCCGTTTGTATAATATCGGCTTCACTTGTTCCATTTCGTCTTGTATTTACCAAGTTGTTGTAGATGACAGCAAAACACAATTCTTCTTGTTCGTGTCTTTAAATTTGTAGGTCATTTGATGAACATTTCTATACACTCCACGTCCATTTATGCATAAGACATGCTCTCAATCCGACCCCAAAAACTTTATCAAGCTGTGACAAAACTAACGTCACTTTCTCATCTTTAGTGCATGCTATTGCTTTTGCTCTTTTTTTCAAACTATTTTTATTTTCCGCTTGTGGTGTAAGGTTCGTTGGTTGTGTCAGGTTCAATTGTTGTGTCGGGATCAATTGTGATGTTTTCAGTTGTTGGGTTTTAGAATCATAACCATCTTCTTGTCATTGTGGTATATCCGGTTGGGTCGGGATTCTGAATTGGGAGTTGAAAGATGGGGGAGCAAGCTCGAGAGTGTTAAAAACCTTGTTGTAGCACACCTTAATATGTAAATTGTTGCGAAATATAACCGTGTTGGGCAAATTTTTGCAAGCCCATGGACGTGTCTTGGTGTGGAATATAACTTTGTTGAGCAAACTGTTGGAAGCCAAGGGAAATGTCTTGTTGCAGGGTTAAACCCGAATTTCTTGCTAAGTTGCTACGAGATGCAGCTGTGGTGAACTTTGTATGCATGGTGAAGTAAATATATAAAAATCGATGTAAAAAATATAGAAGAGATTAGAGAATTTGATTTTTGGTGTGAAAATAGTGTGGATATATATAGTGTGATAAAATGAAATGAAAATAAAGAAAACTAGCCGTAGTAACACCTAAATTTAAAAAAAAATCGCTTTCGGGTTCGGGGACTCGAAACCCTCACCCGGTACTGATATTCTCGAGCCTCACATGAAGAACCCGAAGGCCTTTGGGCTTAGCTATACGATCAGTCTTTGATGTAATAGTATCTATTACCACTGGTCCACTCTGTTGAGCTAATCCTCAAGCTAAGTAATAATAGAGTTTAAAAGAAAAACATGGATACATGAAAGGGATGATAAATGACAATGGTTGGAAAATAAACTTCTTTTGATCTACTCTTAAATATAACGACTTATTCGCATACCCTACGTATTGTAACAGCATACTAAATATATGTGTTGCGTGTTACAAAAGTCTAACTTTCGACTTATTTAAATAAAAGTAAGACGGTCATAAATATACATATATGTTTACACAAGACTTTATATGTCAAATATTATAAGAGAAAAAATAGCATAAAGAACTATCTTTTTTATTATAATAACAATTATAAAATATAAATAATAAATTAACATTTAAATCTTCCAGCGTAAGGGAAATATATAAAGCAAAAGTTCACTACTCCACTTTCAATTTAAACCTGAAAAAGAAATTGAATTGTTCGGAGCCTAAAACTTCGGTCTACATTTACAAGTTATTTTTATAAATATGAAAAATGAGTAAGGATCAATATACGTCTATAGACAACCCATTTCTATCTATCTATATATTTAAATATAAGTTTTGATATAATATGATGTTCATACAACAAAATATATTTTTTAGTATTAAGATTCTGAAAAATACGTTATTTAGATGAACACCGCGTAAAAATATATATTTATTTGTACATACAAATTAACGGTTACAAATATATAATCATATCAAGATGACACATTATATATTAAGCACTATAAAAAAACAAATAATGCATAAAATCTATTAAACGAAAACAATAATTATAAAGCTATTGCAGAAGAAAGAAAACAAAAGGCAAGGAAAAAAATCAAGATTAAAATACATGGAACACTAATTCAAAGAAACTTTCATTATTATTTTAGTAGTTTACATGGCTATTATTAGATACAAGTTTTGATCTAATGGTTAGAACATCTTAAATAACTCACCATGGATAATAATACATGTAATAGTCAATCTAAACACAAATTTCTAAGCAGAAAAAACTAACCATTCAACTGAAACCAAATCCCAAACCCATAAAATTGAAGGAATAACAAGGCTTTTGACCTAATTAAAGAACCCGTTAGCCCATAACTTGTTCGGCCGTCCTTTAAATCATACATATCAATCCAAACCCGTTTTAACCCAACCCAAACGCGTCTATTTTACCATATCTGATATAAAACTACAATACTGGGCTTTGATATTATTATGCAAACCATATGTCAGATACATTTCCCAGCAACAACAGTCAACATAGGTGGAAATCTTGAAATTATGAAATTTCGTTAATGTGTTTCGAAATACCATTAGTTACTTATCAACGATTCAACGCAATCAAACAGAAATTGTCATCACCCGCACCAAAGCTTCATTACTTTCAATATATTTCAAAGAAATTTAAAAAACATTTGATAGATAGATTGATTGATATACCAATGATACACACAGAATTCAACTTCAATCAAGTTTGCCATTATCTGCAGGTATTTCTTTATCAAGCAGATCAGCACCAACAGGATTGTGATCTTCTGCAACCTGTTTAACACACAAAAATCAGTATCCTTATAAAACCATTTGGGGGATTATATCTTCCCTGTAGGCGAAAATCACACAAGGACAAGTTTCAAGTTTCAACCCAAACATGTTTTGACCCGTTAACCCTGCCTTCCCACCTAGCCACTAGCTACACTTTTGTAAACATTGCCTTCAGATAAGCTATAGATTCTCAGAGGATAAAATGTTCATTCCATGTCAAATGATTCAAAGAAAAGAATAGTTGAAAATGCAGTTGCCAACATTATCTTCTGTTCAGCAAACATAAAACTATAAAAGACCAACCAAAATCCTGCACAGCCTACCTTAGGTACCCAATCAGTGAGAGAAAGTATTTCCGATAGCCAGAACTAAAGGTGGCAAAACGGGGCAGATGGGCGGGTTGGTAACAGGTAATAAAGCTTGGGTAAAAACAGGTCAAATTTAATATGGGTTGATTCAGGTTAGGGTGACCCGAGAACGCTTATTTGTTCAATTTATAAATCTGTTTACAAACAACCAATGCATTATATATGGTTACTATGACAATACTGTTACAAGAGTAATCTAAAGTTTTGAATAAAGCCATGAACAAGGATGCATGCATTTAGCAATTAGCAGCATTTACTAATTACTAACTGGATGTCTTTGAATCGACCAGTTCATAGGCAAAAAAGTTAGATTCAACTTTCTACAGGTGAATAAATTGATAGGTAGGGCAAGGTGGGAAAACAGGATTAAGTTAGAATTAGCAACAAATCGGGTTAGGTTTTCCAAACACTATATTGTCCATTTGCCTAAAAATTTTATTAGCATGATTCATGTGCTAATATGATTACCAAAACTATATTATAACTAAAATAATCTAACTTTTGAATAAAGTGATTTAATAGGACGCGTGCATTAAAAATAACTTTGGGCAATCTTGAACATGCATACATTATTACCAGCGGCAACTACTCCATGGCTGAAACACGGCAATTGACAATGTTAATTATGCCTAACTTGTAACATGTGTATAGTCTGGGCATTCAGTATCACCCTTGGTGATCATTTAATGTAAATTATACATTTATACTTGAGTTAAAAAAGACGAGCTGCTCTAGTATCAAAATAGGTATATATTGTTGAATAATGAAATGAATACTGGATGACCACTGAGAGGAGGGAATGGAAAGGTGAAAACAAGACTAGGATGCGAGCCATAATCCCAAACGAAGTTAGCTTAATGAGTTGATCATTTAAAGACTATTTGTGAGCTCGAAACCTAACAAGCAATTGAAATTGATGGTTCACTTGAGAGACAACTATTCAGGTGTATGACTAGATTAATGTATGCATTAGGATTGCATGTAGTACGAAGTAAAGTAGGGAATGTTATAGACAAAATTTGCCATAATTGTCAAATGGGGATCAAATGAACTGGTTGAAATCATGAGTAAAAATTTTCCTTATGTCCAAGTTTGTGTACTCTTGGTGAAAAAGTAGACATTAAATATGGAACAAAACTACAAATGAAATTGTTTCCAAAATGCAATAATTATAATGAGGGGAGAGTATTACCATCTTTTGAAAAATACAATAAATAAGTCTGGATTATTATTTGGAAAATAATAGAAAAGGTGGGGTTAATATTTACGTACTTTGACTTCACATTATTATTGGGATGAGATTTAAATAAATTGACAAGTGTATTTGTGTCACATAACAAAAGATTTAGTTAAACTTGGAGAGGAAGCAATTAGTAAGGTATAAAAGAATTAGAAAACACTAATTTAACAAATTAATTCCATGTTTTGACATGGAGGAACGAAGAAGATTTGGAACCAGCTTCCAAGTTGAAGGTTTTTCCTAAATCCTACACATCGGGCCAGAACCGAGGTATAAATTTAAAACTCAAAAAATTTTCCCCATTACTACGGTTTTAAACTATCACGCAGAAATTATTGGGGTTTTGGGTATGATCTTAAGTCTAAATAACATCTAAACATTTGGTGACTGAAGTTTCCTGTGTGATGCCTCATAATAACTAATTTCTTCGTTTAGAAGTTGTTGCTTGCAAACATATATCAGTTGTTGCATTGCTAGAGTAATAACAGAACATGTATGTGTGGCATATCAAGAGGTGGTGCAATGTGTGGATTCTTATCCACACGTTGCATTCCACCTGTTTAGTGGCGCTTTCTATGGATTGCGAGGAATATCAATGCAGAAGAAAATGAAGGATCACAGCAACAAGAATACTTATCTTATGGAATACTGCTGGCACAAGGAAAGACAAGGAATATTCAAAGTTCAAACTAAGGCACTAAAATATGAAATGAAAGATGGTGTGCTTTAATAAAGGCCCTATTTGAGATCATGGTTGAGGTATGTAGGATCGAAGTATCGAACCAAACGAATTGTGTTAAACAGGAAGTCCATACTCCATAGAGATTCTCGTGGTATATATTGACGTCCTCCAAGAGTGGTGAAAAAGGTGAACAATTATGTCTTGGTTACTACCAGCCAACAATGCACCAAGAGACCATATGTTAGTCACACAATATGAATCTTGTCAACTTCATGAACCGATATCTAACCTTCCAAAACATGATGATGTCCCTACTACTTCCCTATGGCCTTTTCACAAGTGGGGGATCACTACAGTGGGCCCCTTCCAAAAGCACCAGGGCAGTGATGCAACATCCAGAGTTTTATATTCATTAAATTTATTTGGATGTAAATAACTGTGTATGATATAATGAGGAACTGGTTTTTGAATATAAAACGTGGCATGTTTGTTTGTTACTGAAAGTCAAATTTGTGATGCAAGTTATATTAATATAACTTAAGGGGCTAAAGAAGCTCAAGAGGGTTAAAAGTTTATTTCAAGAATGAAACACAAGAGAAGTGTCAAGTGCTTAGCTGACAAAATTTCTTGCATTTATAGGATCAATAGGTTTGGATAATATATTTATTAAGAAGTAGCCTTTCTAATAAATCATCTACTGCCGAGCCCCCACTATAGACATACATTTTAGTCTGCTACTTTCGTTCAAATCATCAAAGGAAATTAAGGTCAAGGTTTCTCCTCTACAACCACTCCGAAGTCATCAATTTCCATTCTCTTGCCTAAAATTTCATCAACTCTGCCTCACATCACAAGATAATGCACATCTTAACACCATCCAGCTGATATAAGAAGTGAAAACTGTACTCATTTCAGCTTGCCCCAATTGCTTCAGATGATTAAAAAATATGCATTTCTAAATTTTTAACTAAAAATTCTGTTGCCCTTGTATGCAAGTACCGACAATATTCAGAATCTCATAAATTACTCCATGAATAATGGTATCTCAAACTTAACTAAAACTAAGTATAACCCAACCCCAAAATGAGCTGATTATGGTCTTCCCTTCCATTTACAAAATATATAACACAAACAAGTAGAAAGGAGAACTCAGTGGGTGTTTGGGTAAGCTTATTAGCTTATTAAGAGCTAAATAAGCCCATCTTAAAATAGCTTATTAGAGCATTACTAGCTTATTAATGATCAATTTACTTAATTACCTACAACATCCATAACCCCCATCGACATCGCATAAACACTCAAGGATGAAAAGCTTATAAGCTAATAATGCAATAAGTAAATCTAAACACTCTATCAGCTAAAAGCTTAAGCACAAATTCATAAGCTAATCCAACACCCCCTCAATACTGAAATATAATCTGCCATTCTTACATTTTCACTAGTCTTGTTAGCAACAGGTTTATAAGGACATGCTGCTGGTGCTCGCTCTGGTTTCCTGTATTCCCACCCCAAAAGCATATATACTCTCGCCTGAAAACAATAAGAGTTTGATTTCAAATCAATTAAGAACAACAAACATATACTATAATCAACTAAACCCTAAATCTTCGATTCATACCATGATGATGTCAAATATGACTGGCAATAGGTTTACGATCGGCACAAGGAAGAGCGGCAACAAACAAGCAACGCACACCTTGGATAGGATAGAATTGATCAACAGAAAGTGTGATTAAGATGAACGATTTAGGGTTCAAATTAGTTAAAATCGAACAAACTGCTGAGAAGTAAAGCGAATGGGAGAAATTTACCATCTTTGATTCCTTAATCGCCCAAGATCTTCACGATTGTAGTCGAACGTTTTTGCCGTTTTGGAGTTGATTCTATGAATTCCCCTGTTCTCAAATAAAATAGTAAAAAACAAATAAATACAAATGATCTTCTACTATGTGTTATCCAAGATTAGTCCCTGTATTTTAAACTTTGTACAATTATGATCAAATATCTTTCCTACTTTTATTATAGGATTAATAATATTTTAATAATCAAAACTTTCAATCAATTTCGTTTTAACCAATAAAGTTTTTTTCTAAACAATTTTATATTAAAGTTTTAAATTTGTTGTGATTTAATCCTCAAAGTTTTTTTTAAAGGGTTTTGTTGGTGCAATCATGATTAAACATTTATATATACAAGGTAATCAAGCTCACGCGTTGCGTCGGGTGATATCTAAACAATTATATTCTTAGTAATTTAATTTATTTGTAATATAATATATAAGATATTTGTTCAAAGTTAGAATGCGTAGAAAAAATTTAGGTTAAAATGCATCTACTGTATTTGTTGATTACATTACGTACACTGGGCTACATTAGCTGATAATGTTATGAGATCAAAAGTAACATACAAGCTGAATGGTAAAAAGTGAAAATTTATTAAGGGTTAATTTGAAAAATCGAAATGATGTATAAGATTAATTGAACCCTTAAACTTCAAGTGGAAGAGAAAAGCTAAAGACCATTTAATTTGTACATAATAGTAAAAAGTTGTATTAATCAAATGTAGTTTATATAAATTAAAGATGTATAATGTTGGAACCTAGAGGGGGGGTGAATAAGTTATATGTCCATTTTTTGAAGTTTTTACAAGTTCTTGCAAGAAAATAAAAAATATAGAGTTAGAGAGATATCACCAATCACAAGTTGAACACAATGATTTATAGTGGTTCATGCAAGTGTTAACAAACTTACACTACATTCAATCCTTGGCCTCACCCACCAAGAGTTTGATCCACTAGCTTGTCTCTTTGAAGGTAGAGATAAACCTTTTACACTTCTCTTTTTATACTTGCAAGAATTAATCTTCAAACTTGCAAATAAGGTAAAGATAACCTTTCTTCACTTTAATTCTCAAGGCTAGAGTTGATCCTCACTTCACTCTAATTTGGTAGGATAGAGTTGATCCTTACACTATTACAAATAATATGAAAGTATGGAGTAGTGTTTAAGCTTTGATGGCTTTTACTCTTGCTTGAATCTTGAACTTGAAAGATGAAATAATGTTCAAAGATATGAGCTCAAGTATTAGAGAGTATTCTGAATGTTTTGTGTTTGCAAGAGGTGAGTAATGAATGAGGTTTGAGTTGATTTAAATAAGGAAAAAGGTCCAAGTCTCAAAATTGTCCAGACTTCCCACGGTCGAACCACGGTCGACCGTGGCATCGACCGTCAGTCATCTGACATTTCTTGTTCTTTGCAATATAGACGTTGGGCTTTATTTGAAACCACACTCAACTCATTTTTACCATAAAAATCAACTGAAAAGTAGATGTTCAAAAGGTTGGTTGATCCCATACTTCTAATGTTTGAATTTAAACACAAAAATGGAAGTTTGGAAACCAATACACAAAGCATGTTGGAATTTTACCCCTTTGGGAGATTCCTTTGCTAATTTATGGTGGTGTATTGTTTCAAAGTAGAATTGTGTTTGTTATTTATTTAAAATGGGAAGTCTTAGATTTAATCACCCAACACAAATGAGTTTTATAAAAATCTTTGTCATTTTTATAAAAGTTTTTATAAAAATAATTTTATAAAAACTTAAACATCTTTAATTATTTTATTTGTAAGCTCATATCATTTGAATTTATTCTTGTAGAAATCTTCGTCGAATGCTTCATCTTGAACGTTGATGGCGCTTTATCTTGGACGATTTGGATTTTGACGATTTATACGATTTAATTTGTAACAAATAAATTTAAATATTTATTTGCTTGATTATATATATATATAGATGTATATGTGCACATATGTTAATGTTAGTGTATACAATTATATAAACATATTGTAAATCTTTGAATTAACAAAAGAGGATATAAATTATATTCCTATTTTCCCAACATATAATAAAAAAATATGAAGGTTAAAATTGAAAATTAATATGAATAGTGGTTTACTTGGGTTAAAAGTGTATAAATAATTTTGAGGGTTAAAATTGAAAATTGGTTAAGGGTGTATAATGAAAAAAATAAATTTGGGGGTTAAATTTGAAAATATGAAATAAATAGTGATTTTGTGGGGTTAAATTTGAAAATATGAAATGAATAGTGATTTTGTTGGGAAATTGATTAGATAGATAATATTGTTTTGATGACGCAATTTTAATAATTATTTAAAAGAAAATTATACAAATCCAAATTAATAGGAAAATAATAAGTTTGACGAAATAAGAATTTATACGAATTTGCATTGATCACAATACTGATAATTCATGAGGAATAAAGTTGCAAATTTTATAAAAATGCCAAAAGTTCAAAAATGAATAAAATAAAAATGAATATTAATTGTCAACAACAAATATTTATAAAAAGTCATTTTTAACTCAAGAGTATTTTCATCCATAAAAATGTTCCACATAAACTTAAATGATATTTATTTATGGAACAATGTTTTTATAATAATTTGCCAACTACTATTAAACGAAAACATTTAATATTGGCAAATATGAAATACGTATTTTGGCTTACAAGTTAAATATCCTTAAGAGGTATTATTATACTGTGTATTAATGATTGGTAGAATAATATCTTGTCTTGGATTTTGTGACAAGAAAAGTACATGAGGTGTAAGGTTGTAGAAATCAGTCGGTGGTCGACCACCACCAAGCGATTAATGGTACAAATGCGGTATACGTCATCAGTTCACTTGTGGAGATGCGGTGATTATAAAATTATTTATGATTGAACTAAAAAAACTTAATTAAAATGTAATACCTATTTGTATGAATGTTTAGTCGTATTAGCTATTGTTAGAGCCGTAATTGAAGGAGCTGTAGCTCCGAGGCTGATATTTTGCATGGATGGAAAAATATTCTCTTGTATTACCTTCTAAAAGTATTTATAAAAGATTGAATGGAAAAATATTGTTGTTTTGGTAAAAACTAAATCGAATAATATTTTCTTCTCGTTAGTTTAATTTTCTTATTAATATCCAAATGGGTGAAAGTGTGATTTGTTAAAACAATAGTCTCTCCTGTCTAGAGAGATTTTCTTATTAATTTTCTATTTACTTTTGTTATGGAAGTCATCTAATTTCCTAATTCAAGAGTACTAACTTTTGCAACAATTTAATTAACAAGGAAACCTATTTTTCAATAATATCCTTCAAGCAAAAATGACAACCCAGCCATATATTTATATACTCCAACCTACATACTAATAATTAAGGGGTATAATAGTAATTTTAAGTGACTTAAAATTTAAGAGTTTTAAGCAAAAATGCTTAAATACTTTATATAATAGTAAAGATATATATATATATATATATATATATATATATATATATATATATATATATATATATATATAATTGATTTATTATGTACATATAGATGTGGCTATTATGGGGACTGTTGCTCATATATATTATATAGATATAAGTGTGTTCATATGATGGATCATGGATCTATGTACTCATGTTATTGATGTATGGACTGTTGTTGCTCATATGTGTAGAATATATATATATATATGTGTGTGTGTGTGTGTGATAGCTATTGTACGTGTATATATATATATATATATATATATATATATATATATATATATACTAGCTAAGCGACTCGTGTATCAACACGGGATGATATAAGTCAATTTTAAATTTATATAGTTTTGAAGAGTATTAAGACGTATAGTAAAAATAATTACAAAGCATAGATATGAATATAAAATCTTGTAAGAAATGAATAATCATTACAGAATTTTGAAATTCATACATAAGATTATCATTAGATTTTCTTTAAAACCTCTTTATAAACAACATTCATAGTCTTATTAGTAGGGTTTCCTTAATCATCGTAAATTAAAACTTTTAACTTATCTTTACTCTTCACTCAAGAAACTGTCACATATAACTGTTCATGAGTGAAAACGTGTCTTTTTAGTACTTTTTATAAATACTCTTTTTAAGAAAATATAAAGTTACATTACATATCTAAAAGTTTTAGTATAATATTAATGTGTTTCTCGTGATGAAGCTTTATCCCGATATTGTAAAACCATAACTATAATATTATTGTTGATGTTATAATATCAAGTGTTGTAAAGATATTTTTATTACCCGATTATATATTTAAATCTTTGAAATTGTAAGTTAAATTCATTAAAAGTTAAATCATGATGACATCCATTTAAGTATACGCAAATCAGATCATATAAAAATAAAATTTTAACATAAAATAGATTATGTCTATACATATGTAATTCGTTTAAGTGTAATTTATTTTTCAATTAAATATAATTGAAAACACAAGATACCACTAAATTTCAAATATCCATGTAATAACTTTTATTTTATGTAGCAAGTTATTAGTTAAAATAAGATAACTTAGACAATTAAATTTTTTATATATAATTCCAAGTTGTATGTGTAGTTACAAAACACATTAACATGATAGTTGTTTCACTACCCAGTAATTATGTAGAAGTATTTCTGTATGGTTATTTAGTCACAACTAATAATCAGTTTCAAAAAGCTCCAAGTAGTAGTTTTATAAACAACTTTATGTCACTAACTGCTGGTTATAGTATATTTTTTTATGTATTGATTTATTTATACTACAATCAACCTTATTATTATCTTATCTTATATTCTAATTAAAAGAAAATGGTTTCTCCCTCTTCTTAAAAGTTCTCCACCAATCACAACCTTGATTTTTAAAAAAAATTAAAAAAATCGAAAAATGACGTCAAAAATACAAAAAAACCTTAAAAATATTACTATTAGAAAATATACCAAAACAATAAAAAAAGCCCAAAACGTAGATAATAATATACAATAAAAATATTACTATTAAAATATACAAACAATTAAAAATATATTACTTTTAAAAAAGGTTCATATTACAATAAAATTTATACCAATACGTAGATAAAAATGAGACGGTCGCAAATATATAATTATTAATTTCTAAACAAGTTATATAATAAGTTATTAAACATATTTTATAAAAACCTATAATTAATTATATTAATATACAATTTTTATAAAACTCCCTCATATTTTCATAAAATCCCCTAACATATTTTATAAAACCCCCTAAGAATTTTCACAATGCCCCACTTTTAAGGGCTTAAGGTTTTTTTGTATTTTTGACGTCATTTTTTGATTTTTTTTAATTTTTTTTTTAAAATCAAAGGTTGTGATTGGTGGAGAACTTTTAGGAAGAGGGAGAAACCCTTTTCTTCTAATTAGAATATAAGATGTGTGTGTTGTTTACTTTGTTTCTTCTTTTTTTATTAAGATTATAGATTTCAGTTTCATTATAGTTATATGTTTCATTTGTTTATTATTTGATTATAATTATATAAATTTCACTAGTTATTAGTTTATATCATTAGTTTGACAAGAGATTAGAGTTTATCATGCCAAGTATTTTTATTACTTATTAGTTTAATCATTCACCCGTTTAGATACGGATAGTGTTTGACGATCAATTCTCAACATGTATGTTTTTTATTGCTCAACCCATTTAAGATGTCACGTGTTGAAGAATCAAGGAAACAAAAAAGGCCTAGAGTTAGTTGGAAAAACGAAGCACTTGTAAAATCGTTTTTCGAAGCATGTATACATGAGGTCAACACTTATGGATGGGAAGGAAATAGCTTGAAGTTGAAGTCTTGGAAACATGTCGGAGAAATATTGAAAAAAGAATATGGTTTTGATGCTTGACAACGCCAAATGAAGAATCGTTATGACTATATTAAAGGAAAATATAACGTATGGTCAAAGTTATATAACAAGACAGGGAATTTGTACAATCCGGTAAGAAAGTCATTCAATTTAACCGAAGAAGAATGGGAAATTGAGATAAAGGTGCATTGTTATACTGTATTTATTTTGCTTGCATAAGTTATACATATATGTGTATTTTTTTTGTGAAACAATGCAGCAAACATGCACAACCATTGAAGAATTCACCTTTAATTTGTTATATCCCGAGCTGTGTATGAAACTATATGATGGGGTGGCTTGTACTGGCATTGATGGTTGGGGGCCTACTTCTAAATCTTCTCATGCAGAAGAACAACTAGAGGATCATGAATTAAATGAATATGATGATATCCAACAACAAAATAAGTCCACTCGCCTGACACAAGAACCATTAGTTTCAACACAAGAGTGTTCCTCTCGTCCTCAACCTCCAAGTAAGAAAAGAAAAGACCGAACAAACACTCACAACGTTGCGTCAGTTGTAGATGATATATCCAACATTGTTAAAATATTGATTGAAAAAACTAAAGGAGATGATATGAGTGCTTGTATTGAGAAGTTGGAGAAACTTTGGTGGGATACAGACTGCTCTTTTACTATTTGGCGAAAGTTCTGATTTAAGGAAACCTTGGTTAGTACTAAAAGTTGAGGCATGTGAGAGCTGGATTAAGAATGATGGGCGCAAGTTTGGACTTTTAGGATGATTCGGAGATGGAAAGTTTTTATTGGATGACGTGCTTTTAGATTATGATTTGCTTTGTTATGTTTTTTAATTATGTTATCTTTTGGATCATAGATATTATTTTAATGATGTTGTTTTTTAGATCATAGATATTCTATTTCATGTCTTTTGGAACACATTCTAATGTCATTTATTATTTTTGATGATGATGTCTTATATACTTTGTCTCGACTATGTGATATATGGATTTACACGATGAAGTGATGTTTCTCTTTATTATATGGTGGTATTGGATGATCAATGCATCACCAAGAGTTGAAAGAATTCGAGACAATAATTCAACATTGACTAGCCATGCATATACGCAAGAATCGTTATCCGGGTCAAATACTCAATGCCATGAATTAATGCGTCTTACTCGTGATGCATACATAATGTTATGTAACCATTTTAAGCAAAGAAATTGGTTGCAAGATAGTAAGAGTGTAAGCGTGGAAGAGAAAATGGCAATTTTTCTCATAATTATAGGTCATAATGAACGTTTTCGAATGGTTAAAAGGAGATTCCAACACTCCACACAGACTGTTCATAAATATTTTCATGAGGTGCTACGTGTGATGATAAAATTTGCAAGCGAAATAATTGTTCCGACATCTTTTCAAGCAACAACAAATATGACAGAAAGACAAAGACACCTAAGAGAAATATTTCTGGTATGTTTTCATTAATATATCTATTGTTATAACCCAATAAATATATTATCAATTTCATAACATTCATGTTCTTAATACAGGGTGCGGTAGGTGCGTTGGATGGAACACTTGTACATGTTGTAGTCCATGTTGATCAACAAGCTCGTTATAGAGGAAGAGGAAAGGGTGAATGCTAGCAAATTGTGATTTTGATATGATATTCACATTTGTGTGGGCTGGATGGGAGGGAATAGCACACGATTCTAGAGTTTTGACCGAAGTCGCATTTAATCCAAACTCGGGTTTTCCTTTTCCACCACCGGGTATGTATTGTTTCTTACTATCACATTGAAAGGTTTTACCGTTATATATATATATATATATATATATATATATATATTACTTTGTAACTCACATGTAATAATTAAATATAAATAGCAGAGAAGTATTACCTTTGTGATGTTGTATATACCAACACACGTGGCTTTATGACACCATATCGCAATACAAGGTATTGGCTAGCAGATTTTCGACGTCAACATGCCTTAACCAAAGAGGACAGGTTCAATCACGCTCATGCACAACTTAGGAATGTTATAGAGCGTGCATATGGTGTTCTAAAAGCAAGATTCCCGATCCTTAAGCAAATGGCTCCTTATCCTTTTCCAATACAAAGATACATAGTGATTACATGTTTTGCGGTTCACAATTTTATAAGAAAATGCAAAGTTTATGATAAGTTATTTATGGATTACAACAATAACATGTTTGCTAGTGAAGAACAAGATGGCGGATACGAGCAAGACGAGATAAATGGAGTTGAATAGGGTCCTCAAGGCAATGAGTATATGAGTAATCTACGTGATCACATTGCTAATCAATTATTTTTAAATGCTTCAAATTAATATTATGTGGGTGGGGTTGTCTAAAACAAAAGAATGCTTATTATGCTATTTGCTATTATGTATTTTGTTTCATCAAAAATTTGAATTTCCATGTTACTAGGTTTTATATTTTGTTATGAGTATTGATGTTACGAAAAAAAATATGTTTTTATAGAAATATCAAATGTGTTTTGTAGCAATTATTCAGAACATTGCAAACGGAATATTTAATTCAGCACTTAATCATACACAAGGGTAATATGGTCATTTTTAGTCATTCAGACTGATCAGCCTTTTAATCATTCAGACTTTAAAATCATTCAGCGCTAAATCATTTAGCGCTAAATCATTCTGTTTTAACAAATAGTACCTTAGTATTTTATAAACTTAAATCCGGCACATATATATTAACCCCCCCCCCCCCCCCTAATAATAGTTAATTAATACCCCAAGTATTTCTCAAAACAAAAAAGGCGAAGAGAATTGTCAAAGTAGCGATTCTGATATTTGAAAGAGTTTTTTCAGCAATGAAAACTATGAAAACAAGGTTTCGTAATAACATGAATGATGATTATCTTTAAAATAGCTTGGTTCTTTACATTGAGAGAGATTGCTGATACTTTCTTTAGAGACAATATAATAGATGAGTTCTATTTAAATAAACAAATTCACGTCTAATTACAAACAACGAATGCTAATTTCTTATCGTTAATTTTTTGTTTCACTAAAGTAATGTCAAGATAAAGCATTCGAGTTATTGTTTTAGTTAATATAATGCTTGTAGCACATTAATTCATGACAACCGAATTGGCGATTGTGAGAAAACTTTGGTCATTGAAGATCGATTTTCGCAAAGCTTAAGTGTTCTTTTAACATGTGAATTTCTTGTTTTAAACGAACTTTCTATTTGTTTATCTAGACATATATTGAAACTTTTTTATGTCGTTTATATATATATATATATATATATATATATATATATATATATATATAGACAAAGGATCAAATGGAAACGTTCGCACCGTGCGAACACCTGCAAAACACTTCTCTCTAGAACAAACCACTGCATCTAGATCGATGCAGCAAAATTACAAAAAGGGGATTTGATACGAACAGTTCACCAACGATCTCCGCCTCACCTTTATCTCACCTTTACCTCGGCCTTAACCGCCTCATCGCCACCATCATCCTCACCGCTTCACATCCGCCTCTCCCTAGCGTTGCCACCGAGGAGATCCATCTTTCTCCTTTCTCCTTTCTCCTTCCAAGGCAATTGTCGCCTCTGCTCTCACCATCAATGACAGCCCTTGCAACAAAAAAGACATTGAAGTTGAAGAAGAAAAAGGGAAAATGATATATCCTCCTAGTAAACCTAAAGATCTCTGTTGTTGTTCCTTTTAACTTTCGATCTTCAATTATTTTGTTCTCTGCATCATCCATACAGATCTGCATTCATGTTTGATTCTCCTGTGATTTTTTCCCCAATTAATTTTGCTGCATCTAGATGCAGTTGTTTTTTCTAGTGCATCTCAGTCGTTCGCATAGTTCGTAATGTGAGAGTCGTTCGCATTGGATCCTCACCCTATATATATAGGATCAATAAAGCCTTTATGCTTAAACAAAACCCCTAAAGTCCAAATCTAGATCATTAGATTTATCCAATGGTCAAGATCTAATAATGGCATTTAAGTAAACAATTATAAGATTTAGTTATAGAAGAAATGATATTATATAATTCATTAAGAATTGCAAAATTGATTATAAACCATGACTTTTTCCAGCCATCTCAAAGTTTGTTTGTTTTTTTTATTTTTTACCTCTTAGATCATTAAATGACCATAACTATTTCAATTTTTAAATTTTTTAAATTTGAGCAAAAAAATTTATAACAATCTACTCATTTTTAATCCTCTTTCAAACAAGACCACTCTTTCTATATTTCCGGATATTTTTTAATTTTTGACGAAAAAGATGAAAACTAGCTGCCTGTTATAGATATGAAAGTGACGACGAAAATGATGAAAACTTATAGTTGTTATAGATATAAAAGTGATGACGAAAATGATGAAACCAACTAAACCCTATGATGAAACCAATTAACTGTTATAGATACGAAAGTGATGAAGAAAATGATGAAACTGGTAGCTGTTATAGATACGAAAGTGATGACGAAAATTATAAAACTGGTAACTGTTATGGATATGAAAGTGATGACGAAAATGATAAAAACTGACTGACTGTTATAGATATGAAAGTGACGATGAAAATAATGAAAAATGATAGCTGTTATAGATATGAAAGTGATAACGAAATTGATGAAACTGGTAGCTGTTATGATATGAAAGTGATGACGAAAATGATGAAATCCGGCTGACTGTTATAGATATGAAAGTGATGACGAAAATGATGAAAACTGGTAGCTGTTATAGACGAAAATGATGAAAATTGACTGACTGTTATAGATATGAAAGTGATGACGAAAATGATGAAAACTGGTAGCTATTAGATATGAAAGAGATGACGAAACTGCTGAAACCGACTAACTGTTATAGATATGAAAGTGATGACGGAAATGATGAAACTGGTAGCTGTTATAGATATGAGTGTGATGACGAAAATGATGAAACTAGTAGCTGTTACTTTCTTCCAACAGTCGAAAATGATAATTTTCAAAACAACTACCAGTTTTCATCATTTTCGTCATCACTTTCATATCTATAATAGTTAGTCGGTTTCATCATTTTCGTCGTCACTTTCATATCTATAACAGCTACCATCTTTCATCATTTTCGTCATCAATTTCATATCTATAACAATAAGTCAGTTTTCATCATTTTTGTCAAAAATAAAACTTTCAAAAATATGCTTAGCAAGTTGAGAAAGAATTGGAAACTTCACCGAATTACCTTTTCATCAACCCAACACATCGAATGTATCATTCTTTGTCCTTTTTTTCATTTGCATCGGACAAATACTCAAAGCTACTCTAAGAAATACTACTAGAAGATGAGGAAGCAATGGTGTGCTTAGAATTTGATGTGTCTATCTTCGTCTTATAATGATTGGACAACTCATCCAAAGCCTTACGCACTCGATCCAAAATCTTATTGCATTTGAGGGAATATTTGCCATAAATCAATCTTTAACAATACTCAAGATAACATAACTTGTTTCTAGGGTCTAAAACCAATACAATATGCAACAAAAAGTTGATATTATCTATATTGTCTCAATATTTGTCATACTTATGTTTCATTGAGATAGCAATTTTCTTCTTTTTCTCATCAACGTTTAAACACATCCTAATCGGCAGATTAACAATTCAATTGAAACTCTTATACGGCGGATTAATAACAGGCAAGAACAAATCATAGCCCTAATCGGCATAATCAGAACAAAAACTAAAAAACCCTAGTTCAATCTTCAAACTTGGAACACATACCTTGAACTTGAAGGAGTTGAGAGACAAGAGGTGCTGGGATGTTGCCTTCAATCGATAAGATAGGATCCACAGTCAAGGTTGAGAGCCGAGAGGTTATGGCTTCAATCGATAGTCGAGAGACAAGGAGTCAAGAGACGAGACGGTAGTCGAGTGTCGAATGGAGACAAGACGGTAGTCGATTTGAGTTATTTTCTATATGCAATGTACAACTATGCCCTAACGGTTAAGTTCAGTTCAGTTATACACGGTTCGGTCTTTAACATTCTGTTCGGTTCGTTATTTTGGTCGGTTTTAAACTAAAAACCGAACCAAACCGAAAAAATCAATTTTTAGTATTTTTAAAACCAAAACAGTCGGCTTTACCATTGGTTCGGTTTCAATTTTTCCTGCTCACCCCTAGGTGAAATAACAAAAGGTAGAAAAATATCAATTCATAAATTAGTCAAACAATTTCCTCAAATATTGTTCTACAACATATATTGAACTTGATGACTGATTACCACCATTCTCATATTTGTCATACAAACTAATGATATGAGCCTCACTTCTTTTTTTCCCTTTATCATAATAATGTTATAAAAAGAAAGACAATAAAAACTTCTATTTGAGCCTAAAGGCCCTTTCACCCTTGTATCTGCTACCTAAAGCCAACAGCCTCTTTTAAGCAACTCCTTCTGACTTCATGATTCCTGATGAAGACACAACACAATGAGTCAAGTAGTTTATTATTTTAACGAAAGGGCTAGCTCCAATATTTTATACGGGCTTGTGCAATTTAGTAAAAGTAGACCCTAAAACAACATTTCCTGCATTAAACAACAATTCTCAGCAAGAAAATAAAAAAGAGCAGCATTGGTATTCTTTTAAGCATGAAACAATAATTCTCAACCATAAATGAGTATATGTAGTATTACACATGGTTAAACTTTTGGGCAAGTAGTAGATAATGGGACCTGTTCGTGGGCACCCCTTGAACTCCCCGAAGTCCCATGTTTAACAATATAGTTTTTAAATCATGCATAGCATATTGGTTATTTAAAAAATAGATTTTAAAATTAGACAAAAGAGCGTTTCCGGTCAGCCCAAACTTATCCAGCCCTCAGAAGCTGGCTATTTTGCCATTTTTTCACTCGGTTATGCCATCCACATTGTCTTATGTCCCATATTTCTAACACCAGATTCACTAGAAAAGACACCATTTTCGTTGTCAAGCTCTTAGTAAAAATTAAACAATTTCATATAATTTGAGAAGAAAATTACTTCTAATACAGCTTTAGCTTCATGGTCAAATGTTTTACAGAGAATCTCATAGCTCTTCTCTTGTCCAATCACTCCCATCTGCAAGGTCGCGGTATAAGGTCAAGCAATATGAATTACTAAAATGTAAATACAAAATTACTAGCAGATAATTTCTTTGTAACCAGGCAAACATTTCATACCAGCTGATAAACTTTTGAAGGAGAAATGGTTGATATGTTGTATCTGCACATTAAAACTTCCGGAATTATGCAGTCACAACTCACAACACTAAAATGTCAAGAATAGTTCTGGATCTATCTCAAGCAAAAGTAATATGATCACATCCAATCCCTTTGACTCCCCAATTAAAAGTTTTTACATCAAAAAGGCAACACTAAGTCTTGGGTCCTTAGGTAGCTGTTCTTAATCATTCTTCGTTGTTCTAGTAACGTATCCAATTAGTCCCTTTGATCAAAGGGGAACTCTTTTGTGGTTTAGACCGAGTAAACAATAACATTCATTGTTAAATGTATTAATTTATCCACTATATGTTTTAATAGGCTTTCTCACAAGTAGTCACCGGTTCAAACCTCACTAGGTGAGTCCTTGGGTCGGCCAGGGGTAGTCACAGAAGAGTCCACGGTATTATCAGTTAAGCCGCGGACATTCAAGCGAAAGGCTCGACTCCCCCAAGTAGCCTGAACAGGGATTCTCCCTCTCCATTTACCTGTTTCGTTTACTGTTTTTAAAGGCTAAACATTAGTATTTTTTTTCTTTTTTGCTGTATTTTAGGATGCTAATTAGCTTGTATGAGTATATAACATGGATTCTTCTAGACACATCTTTTTTCTCTAAGATCTCTGATTTGGTCATGGTGCTATCTGATCTAAAACTTTATAAGTAATGAATCGCTGAAATCTGATATATTAACTACTTACTTTAACTTGTTCAGGTAAAAATTGATAGCTGAAGTGTTCCGTTTGTGTACAGTGAGCACCACAGCACTCATTCCGTTCTGGGAAAAATACAAATAAAGAACTTAATATTAGATCTTAAAGTAAATATATCATTGGATAATCATGCAATGTCATGTAAGCTGTTTGGATGAATATATTATAGGACCCTATTATAAAATTTTCTCAGGTTCAAGATAGCTTATAACTAGAATCTAGAAAAAGTGTTGAAAAAATACTCATCAACTTTAGAGGTAGCTACTTAGCTCATGAACAGGTCAACTAGGGGTGAGAAACCAAAGTAGTAAAATAAAAAAAAAAACAAATATCTCAAAGGGCAACAAATCAGAAGTCACAAAAACGGTATTCTTAATGCATAAAACCACCTAGGCCATACTAATTAAAAAATATTATTGAAATGGTATAATTCTTGTAATTATATTTGACACGCTTGCTAAAGGAACTTATCGTGTTTCATATGTTTTAGAAATCGATTACCCTGCATGCAATTTGCTCAATTAGTTGCATCAGGAACTTTCCAAGTCCCTTCCCCTGATAAGCAGGTTCAACCTGCAATTCATACACATAAAGTACAGGTATTTCTTCCTCAATGGTGAATCTATATTGTACAAATCCAATTATGGATGCTTTTTCATTAGATGGTGAACTGGGAAGTTTGTGTACAAAAAAATATAATGCTTCTGAAGATGACATATCTCTACGCTTCACTTTTTCCTCTGCTGACCACTCTGCTCCATATGGCCCCTCCATGTTCACCTGTTAAAAACACAGAATTCTTCAATTTTTGGTAATATATAATGCAGCTTAGGGGTGATAATTTTAAGCTTTTTATATGGGTTTTTCAGGTTTTTATTTATTGCTAACGGGTCAAGTGGACAAAATCTAGAGCTAACTACAAATAGAAAGAGTCAAAGAGAGCAAAAATAGTCAAGAAATGACAAGTGTTTATGACCTCCCATTTTTGTTTTATTCTTCTTAAATGGATCATCATCGTGATGAAAAAAAGTAATAACTTGATGTAATTATCAATAATAGAAGTTCAAAAAGATAACAAAATGTTAGCGGGTCAACCCGATCTAAGCGTTGTAGGCGCTTTGATAAAATTATCCTTTTTGACCCATCATCCCACCCCCACCCACCAATTTTACCAGGAGCAAACTAAGGGTGTTCATCTGTTCGAGTTTCAAGTTCTTCAGTTTGTCTCGAGTTTAAACCATACCGAACCAAAAATAAATTTGCATTCAGTTGTCTCAGTTTCAACCCGATAGACTTAAACGTATGTCTATCAATTTGTGTGGACTCAAAGACGTAAATGCCTTTAACTTTAAGAGATAAAATTATACAAAAAGCACTAAAAACTCAATTGGAGTTATGCCCACCTTGGGTCCGCCACTGATTTTACCACATGATATTTCGTAAAGCAAACAAAGACTAATACAGATATACCTTAAGGAGCTTTTGGATGCAGTTCTTCAACATAGATGAGAGTTTATCCCCGCGTCCTGACTCAAGAAATGAAGATAGACCTACTTGATTGGAGGGCAATAGCAGGAAACACAAATAAGAAATATAACTTAAAATAACAAGCTTTGGTAAAGAAGATTGCTCAAATGAAGAACTTACAGCGTCCCTTACAACTATACGAGTTAAGGAAAATGACATTTTACAGTTATTGATATACTGTTAATGGTCTTTGTCCGTAAACAAAGGGAAGGGATGACATTTTAGTTTGAAAAAGCATTGAGAGTAAGTAAATATCTACTTCATGAATCATCTTTCTGCAATTTTCTATGTCTAAAGCAGAATTTGCTATACATAAGTCATTGTATCTTTCTTTAACTGTTACATTCTATGTAAACAGACCTGTCTTTTGGATATATTTTGATGCTAATGTTATCACCCTTTATGAATTCATCTAAGCAAATCATGTGTCAAAATGAACTAAAAGTAAATACTAAATATAGTCCTTTTCATCACCTATGTGACTTATGTTCCCCAAACACATCCATTCCAAATTCATATTCTTTGTGCACCAAGTAGAGCATCTTCTACCAGGGATGAAGCTACATAGACTCGCTAAGAATATTACATTTTTGGAGTTTTGGTATAATTTTCGTGCACTTCTAGCATAATCTTCTTCATGAATCCACTGATATATACAAACATTGCTAATTTTAGTTTTGAACCCTCTAGAAAAATCCATCCCTGTCGTTTATGGTACAAATAAATAAATAGGATAAACGGTCGTCAATATTTTATATGCTCAGTTGTTTGCAAAAACAAGCTGCAACACCCATTCTAAGTTCTTTTATTAGCAAAATATGTGGTGTAGATATGACTTCTTTTTTATATTTTGCTTTCTAGGTCAAATTAGGACACAAGCTTAGAAGTTTTGGAAAACTTTTACACACCCGTTTAAGATTTGCTCAACGCCTATGCAAACATTTCCACACCCATGTAGCTTTCCAAATGAGCACATTCATCTTGGTATCATATCTTCCTACGCACCCATGTAGATCGCTTACATGGGTGTGTTCATATGTGGATCATGAAACTGGGTATTTATTTGTATTTGATCCATGTTTCTTAAACTGTATTCCCCACCTCTAACTATCTGTTGTTCGACGAATCAAACACAAACTATCAGCTTGGTATTAATGTATTATAGGTCTTTCCTTATTATTGTTAGGGACCAGTCCTCCATGTCTCACTCCTAAAGTGAGCCTTTGGAAATCATTTGGTCGAGCCTTCTTTTCCTCCTAGTCTTGAGACGGATTCTCCGAGTCCTCTGAAGTGTTTAGCTACCAGAACCATTTCCAAGCTGACCATCCGAGTTACAAAATGGTTACGCTACGAATACATGCCAGCATAGAGAAACCACCACTTGCTTTGGAAATCTTCCACGCTCTTAATTTCAAAGTGAAACAGAACTTCCCTCTCCACATTGCAAAAGAAGGGGCTTTTAGTTTGAACTTTGTTCAACTCACCCCTACAACATACATTAATCCACAATACGAAACTTGCATTTGTGCCCAATTGGATGGCACAAGGATAACACACAAGCTCACAAGAACCGATGGATAAACTAACCACATGCACTAATCAAATTCGAAATTGCTAAGGGTGTTTGGATGTGAGTTTTAAAAGTGATTAAGTGACGCTGAATATTCAAAATCAAACAATCATGTGTATGTTAAATTCAAATTTTAGTAAATTGAGTCTCAATTTAAGTAAACGAGTCTCATATATGTAAGGGTAAGCGAGTTTGAGCGAAAGAGATAATGCTGCAAACCATTTGTGTTGAAATGTTGGAAGTGCGGAAACTCAGAGAGATGATTTTTATGGGAAGAATAAGCCGATCGGAGAAGCTCTTCAATCCGTTTCTTCCTTTGCATTATCTGTAAACATTGAACAAGTGAAATTTGATGGATTTTGGTAATATTCGTATAATTTAATTTTCATGAAATGTAATGGTACCTGTGTCCTTGTTGGCTTCTTTAATCGGCTATCTGCCATTACTTTATCATCATCCTCGCCCTCCATTGATCCTCTAAAGATTTTCCTGCTCCAAAATTGAAGCCAAATGGAGATGTTTGCTCGCCCTGCTCGAAATTGGATTAGCTAATTTTACGAGTTAATGGGTATTGAAGTGTCAAAAATAGGGGCGATAAAATACATTTAATTTAAATTAATCCAGAGTAAATTACAATTTCCGTCGGTTTACATACAGTTTTACTTTTCGTTTTTTATTTTTAAACATTTCATCGCTATTTATTGTGGTTTGCATTTCATTATGGATTTAGTCATTTATACTAAGAGAAATGATATATCCTCCTACTTCATCCTGCTACTTATCCTTTTACTCACAAGATCAAAACAAGTATCAAAATCAATGGATGAGATAAAGAAAGAGAATTAGTGAACTCCACATGTCATCTTAATGAAGTAGGAGGAAAAAATAGAAGGATATATTATTTTTGTTATACTAATCGTCGTTAAATTACCATTGACACTTATAAAGATTTTTATCTTTAACTCTATTTGAAGTAAATAAAAGAAAATGCCAATATAACTTCTCTCTCTCTCTCTCTCTTTGCTCTCTACCATCAATAACCCACCATCATCATGAATCTATCACATCCCACCTCTGATGAAGAGGCTCCACCATCATGATCACTACCATAGCTACTACCGCTAATGCCACTTCAGGAATCACACCACCGCCACCATCAAAGTCTCCACCACCACCGCCGAAAAAAAACATCACCACCCTCACCATCAAAAGTCACACCATCAAAAGCTCCACCATCATTGGTGCTTTCATTGAGTTTTTTCTTCCATCATCATCATTGTTCCTGCTTATCACCATTCTCCTTCCTGTTTTCTTCTACTTTCCAACCCTAGCTTTCTTTTATTTCCAATGCTACCATTCTCCTTCCTGTTTTCTTCTACTTTCCAACCCTAAGCTCATTCTGAAATTTTCATGAGAGAAATGACAATTCTTCGTCCTTACTAATTTCTACTGGATCTCACCTCTGCTCGAAAGAGGATTTGTACTTATGAGACAGCCGCCTACCCATTAGAAATTTTGATGATTACTCTTGTGTAAGCAAGCAAAAATCAATTACAACGATGTAGGATTCTTACCTGAAGAAGGATGGTTCGACACTGATGATGGTTTGCTTCTGTCCCTCCTCCCCTGCTCTCTCTCGGTCGATGCAGAAAAGCCCCCACCCACAAGCAGAAAACGAGATGGTGGGGCTTGACTAAGGCTTGTTTGTTTTGTTTTTATATTAAGTGTTGATCGTATAAAGATGTCTGAATGTAAGTTCTGTCTGAAATAAGTTATAAATGAATTTAATGTGGAAATCTCACTTATAATGGTTTTTTATATTCAGTCAACTTATTAATTAAGTGAAAAAACAAACACCGCTATTATAACTTAGTGAATTAAGTTATTTTCATATTAAGCTCGTTAAGTTGTAATCAAACGCTACCTAACTTAGGGTTATAGATTGTTTAAGTGGGTTTACTTTCCTAATATGATTCTTATAGGCCCATCATCAGTTAACAATATTTAAACCCAATTAACTTGTTAGAATTTATACTAAGCCCACGTGGAACTACTTGCTATATCATTTAACTTGCTGGGCTTAAAATATAACCATTAAGCATAGTTACCGACTTACCGCTAAAAATAATTACTTCAAAATTAAAAAAGAATTAATACTCGAAATACATAATAATAAAATTGATTACCACTTCGAAAATGGGTATTACATTGGTGATCCCATAACTTAAATTAATTGTGATCCAACTTGAATAACCAATTTGTGATTCCAAACACCAAAACTATAACTACTTTGAAATTCCTCAAACCATAAATAAGTTGCAATTCATAAAACCATATGCCAACTTGAAAATCCAATCTCACTCATAACTTAACCAAATCACAAGAGTGTAATTGCTACGAGTTTCTTACATCATATACTAGCACAGACAAGAGATTTAATATTGGTGACCTTGTTTTGGTGAAGCTTCAACCTTACCATCAACATTCAGTGGTTCATCGATCCTCTCAGAAATTAGCAAAACGATATTTTGGTCCATATCCAAACCGAAAATTTCGGTTTTTGAAAAACCTAAACCAAAACCATTCGGTTTGGTTCGGTTTTTGGTTTTTGGTTTTCGGTTCGGTTTTTTGTTTTTCAAATTTTTGGTCACAATACTCGACGAAGGGAGAGCGAACACCGTCGTATGGTATGCCGAGATCTTCTAGCTTCAAACTTCGAAGAATCAAGATTCAAGAGTCAATTTGGTCTGTCGATTCAAAATTCAAGCTTGGTCTGTCGATTTGATCTTCAAGATTCGAGCAATTGGTATGTCAAGTGTTGGATAGTGAGTGCCGATTTGGGATTTTTGGGAAAAAAGTAAAAATAAGGGGAAGGTAAAGGATTTGAGTTATGTTGAATTGATATGTAAATGTACAAGTATGCCCCTTAACCTTAACGGTTCGGTTTTAAACTGTTCGGTTCGGTTCGGTTTTTATGGTCGGTTTTGAAACCTAAAACCGAACCAAACCGAAAAAATCGGTTTCTATAATTTGAAAAACCAAAACCGTTGATTTTGGTTTTGGTTCGGTTTTTCCGATTTGGTTTTTTTGATTTTTGGTTCGGTTTCGGTTTTTCTTGCTCACCCCTAGTTGTCGGTATTTAATTGCCTAGAAAATACCCTTGAGAATACACCCACAAAAACACGATGTGGGTAAAGTAATAGGTACATATTTACCATAAACTATCCATAAAAATATATACACGAACAATAAGAATCTATGAATCTGTGAAAAACATAAATTACCCTCGACAATTGCTAAATTGGTTGGTAACTCGTAGGAAATAATTTAGCGGAAATATTTTACTAATAAATTACACATAAAATATAGTTCCGTATGTAATTTTATGGGTAATCTCGTGGGTAATTTGAGGATAAAGTTAGTTCATTTTTTTCATTTTCAAGTTGTGGGTAATTTGTAAGTAAATACGTGGATAATCAATGATAGTGAGCAATTTTCGTATATAATCATCAGGATTCTTGTATTATCGTCCAAATAACCCTATAAGAATCTGCATCACATTTAAGAATACACATTTTAGAAGTTTCGCAAGTATGGATTATAGATAGTTGGTGTTCCCGAATGACACATAGGTTTTGTTAACATAATGGTGCGTTTGTTTCACGGAATGTGAAGGAATGTAATTGAATTCCTAAGAAATGAGATTCCTATGCATGTTTGTTTCCCAGAAAAGTAAACGTAATTGAATTACATTACATTCCAATTTTGTGTTTGTTTGTACATTTATCGGAAGAATTGTAATGGAATTATATTAAAAGACCAAAATACCCTTTATGCTTGTTTTAATGTTTTGGGTTTGTATTCCCCCCCCCCCCCCCACACACACATATATATATATAGGAAGAAGTTCCATTGAGAACAATTTTTAGTGCGAGAACCGCGAGAACTAATCTGAGCCGTCTAATTCCCCCTATTTCAATGTCATTGCCCACCCATGAATTCCTCACATACACCCTGCCACACTTGATCCCCCCACGCTCTCCATCCATGAATTTCATATATCAAATCAACGGCTAAGATTGATTCTCGTAGTTCTCGCAATAAAATCGGTTCTCAATGGAACCCTCCCTATATATATATATATATATATATATATGGAGGGGATCCTGTAAAAAGAGTTTTAAAATACAAAATGTAAGAAGAAATCTCAGTCATCCATCTGTCCCTAAAAAATGGTTTTTTTGTTTTTTTATTAATTATCAAGAAATTCACTAAAGGGTATAATAGACCACTAAAAAAATCATTTCCCTGATATTTAGGGACATGTTTAAAAACTCGTTTCCCCATAAACTACTGCATCGAGCAATCAAAAAATTGTGCATCAACATATTTAAAGAGAAAAATTAACACTGGATGAACAATTTAAGAACAGATGTACAAGACAAAGTGCAAAGATGAGGAATAACAGACAACCCAAAACTTGATTCACAACCAACCACTTATATTTAAAAAAACAATTGATGAACATAATTCATATATCAAAACAAATGATGAACACAATTCATACATAAATCAGTAACAACGATGATGAATCACCTCCAGAATCGATGCACAACAAACAAGACCCTAAAAATCACTGGTGTCGACGATGAATCATTCTTCAATCGATGATGAATCAGTCTTCACTCTGCGATGATCAATCAGTCTTCAATCGATGATGTATCAGTCTTCCATCGATGCACAAACAAACAGGAACTCTAAAAATCGCTGGTGTCGATGATGAATCAGTCTTCGATCTACGATGATGAATTAGTCTTCAATCGCCGAGATCTGTGCCGGATTCTTGTGTGAAGGACTAATTCGAAAGCAGCGGCGGCGAAATCTGCGGGCAACATAGAAGACCGTGGTTGTGGGTTTCGATTTCTGCAGGTTATGTGGTGCAAGGAGCGAGGGGCTGGAGAAGAGACCGATGGTTACAGATCGGCGGTTGATAGCGAGTTAGGGAGAAGGAACGTCGCCGGAGGCAGGGACGGCGGAGGGAGCAGGGACGACTGAGGGAACGGTAGTGATATTTAGGGTTTCTCCCGATGGTTAATTGGTTAGTGTGAATCGTGGGCTATATTTAAGGGTATATTTAAGGGGCATGAGAGATAAACAATTTAAGATGCCTATTATGCCCTTTTTTATTTTTTTAATTAATAGGACACGTGTCAACACCATAATTCTCCTTACCCTTTTTCCATTGTGGCCATGTTTTTATATAGCCAATGCATACATCAGTGAGAGATTTTTTTGCTATGGTTACAACTGAATTGACTAAATCTAGGCTAAAATACAACTCAATATAGGATAAGTTACAACAAACTATTGACTATATTCAAGCTTTATCATTATCCTTAACATGAAGCAGGTAATGAATGTACAGAAAATGCAGCTAATTTGAGAGAAAACAACATTAATCTCTTAATTCAATGCAACTTCACATATCTAAATCAAATAGATATCCATAGTTAAAGCAAAATGTAGAATCACAAATCGATGAAATACAGTTTCCATAGCTAAATCAAATAGATGTAAATAGAAAATGCAACCAATTTGTGTTTATCCTACACATGAGGTTAACAAAAACAAAATTCTAGTTTCTAAGCAAAATCAGAAATCAGTGATGTTCTTTGTAAAATGGAACTGTTTGAATTGAAAATGCATTAATAAGAAAGCCTATTTAACAGAACCAGTATATTAATTCCAGATCTGATTTGTAAAGATGAAGGTTACGTGTACCTCCGATTGATTTGTGAAATGGTGAAGGTGAAGGTGATTCAGATGTCGCAGACGGAATGGAGACGTGCGATGATTCAGCACCGAGATTTGAGAATGGCAACGGTGACAGAATGGAGCTCCGATTTGCGGCGACGGCGACGGACTGGAGAGTTGCGGCGGTGTCTCGCAATCTAGGCGTGCTCTGTCGTTTGACGGGGGAAATAAGGACTATCGTGTGAGCAGAGACATAGATACAATAGGGTTTAAAGGGGTAAAATTGTTTTTTGATAGGTTTCCTTAAGGAATGGATTTTAATTACATCCAAGGTATTCAAGGAATGAGATTACAATACATAAGGGAATTTAAATATGGTTAAGAATTGAATTACATTAAAAAATGTTACCGAACACACTTTATGATGAAATTTGAATTAAATTACATTTCATTCCTTTTAAAATCTTTGAAACAAACAACCCCTAAGTGAGTGGTAAAATAAATGGCCTATATGATCAAAATTATAACATTTACATGTTAGTAGAAAATGGTGTACCATTCGTCAAGGTCGGTCCTGGACTTTTTGATACCCATGGCGAAACGACAAAACATGCCCCCATATTGTAAGTTGTAAACGATATGAATGTCAAGGATATGATTAACAGATTACAAGACCAATGAAATTTTCTTTCCTTTTTTTTAATGACTTAAACAAGTTATGAGTTAAGAATAATTGATGCTTAATGGTTTTCATTTCTCTAATTGGAGATGGTTGTTTTTATAACTACTAGTAGTGTACCCGTGCAATGCTGCGACGGTAAATAGTATTGTTTTGCAACATGTCGTTTTCAAGGATATAATGCGTAATTCAATGTCATGAAAAAAAATCAGCAACATGTCCGTTTTTTTCTTAATTTTTCCTGATATTTGTATCAACTACTTTATTAAATTTAAAAATAATTTTTAAAAAACATTAAAAAATTTAAAAAATTATTTATCTTACTACTATATAATGCATTTATATTTCTCTCTCTTCAAATTTTAAGACTACTTAAATTTAAGTAGTCCAAACACTTATGCATAATGTACAACCTTCAAATCACCTTTATTTTCATCTAAATTAATATCATCCACTCAATAATAGTCAATATCTAACTATTTCACTCTCTTAATTTACTTTAACTTTTTATTTATTTAAAATATACTCTTCCACTAACACACATTTTCACACAAACATAATTATCCAACCACATCAATATTATTTTCAAAATCTTATTAACTTTTCAATCCTTATTTCATAAATATAAATATTTGTTCTTATTTTAATGTTAATATGTAATGGATCAACAGCTATTAAAGTGAGCCTTTCAATCTTAACCCAGCTATCCAACTAATTAAGCCCATATATCTACTGGTTCATTTTGCAATTTACGAAACCATTCATCTGCAAGTTTGAAACCTCGAATCGAGAGTGCAGGAGATAGAGTTAGGGCATCGACCCGGGGGGAGTACGACCTACGACGGCGAGAAAGGGACACTGCGATTAAGGCTTGAGTTGAGTTCAGCCCCGGCAATCGATTGAGGTTAGTTGGATTACTACCTTTTGAGTCTCCTTTGGTTAAATCGAATCCTAAGTCACATAATGACGGTTTTGATCTGAGCTTTCACGCTATTATAGTCAATAGCTAATTTTGATTTATGCATCAGCAAGATGGAATTTAGATAAAAGTGTAAGTACTGATTTAGATAATTTCGATTAAGAATCTGTTGGATAAAGTCTCAAATTCCTATTAATTGGTTAACTACTTGAAAGTTAGAACATCAAGATCAGTTTGTTAATATTGGAGAATGTAATCATCTGAATCTTGATAAACATTAGTCTTGGATTGAAACATTCTTACTCCACAAAGATTAGACAAACACAAAAGCTTCTGTACTACTAATCTGAAGTGATAAACCTTCTGGGAGCAGTAAACCATCCTTTGTTGAACTTTAAAATTGATTTCACTAAAGATGAACAGGTAACTATTGATCATACTAATATATATAAATCTTTCATGAGTTAAGTGGTGGTTACAATCAGTGAATGATTCATGTAGTCAAGTTTAAGGGTCAGTAGTACTAAACTTCCAGAAATAGACTTGAAACAAATATTATCTGTAGGCTAAAAATAAGTTCAGCATAGCAACCACCGATTAATGTGATCTGTAATTTAATAATTAGTTTTGTTAATTACAGCTTGTATATCTGATATATTGTGCCTAAGGGAAGTAAGAACGGGCTGCGTTTAGAATACTTTCGATCAATCCAGGTACGGATTCTTTCTTTCTCTTATGGTTATTATAGTCGTAAGTACGGATTCTGGATCTTTTCTCCAAAATATGAACTATCGGTTTTTAATCCTATTATTCTTTCAGCATTGCTCCTTTGATATTTGAAATCTTGTTCTTTCTATATGTTTCTATTGTTGGATTTATGAGAATATTATGATCTGTTAAGCGAGTTGGAAAAGTTTGAGTCTTCTTTTATTAAACACGTTCCACATGATGCTTTTAAAAAATTATTTTGAGTATTACTTCAACTACAAATGTTTTTATAAAACTTGTGGAACACGAAACTATATTTTAATATATGTTGTTTTGGATATTTTCTGTTTTGATGCATCGAGCTATTTATCCATCTATGGGGGTACCATAGGCATATCATTGGGGGCACCGATGGTGTGACACTTTTTGTGGCGGTGTGATCAGTCCACGGCGTCTCCTAAGGGTTTGGCTCCGAGACCTATTTGGTGGGGAGGCGTATGGGTTAACCCTATACTGTAGGTTATGTTATGGTGGATGGTAGTGTAGTACCTGACACCCATCTCACATTGTAGGGTACATTTGGATCTGCAGGTCCGGTGTACAAACTGTCTGGCATTTGAAATTGAAATTGAAGGTTGTGATTGGTTAATTAAGTCTCAATTTATGGTTATTTTTGGAAAATTTGCATGCCTTATATATAGATAGATAGACTGGTCTTTAATTTATTGTTTAAAAAATCGTTCCTTTGATTGTTTAATAATTTTGTTTTAGATCTAATCAAATCCGATACCCATTGTAAGTGATTTTTTTATCTTTTATTTTTTTCATAACTAATACTGAATACATAGTCTTCATTGATCAGAAAATTACATATTGTTTTTAAGTTTTATTGAATTCTGTGTTTGTTATTTTAAATCTTGAGGTTGTTTTCTTTAAGAAATTGGTTTTTAATTTATTGTTTAAAAAGTCGTTCCTTGATCAAAAAATTATACTTTTTTTAGCTTTACTGAAATTTGTGTTTTTTTAAATCTTGAAGCAATTGTTTTTCAAAAAATTGTTCTTTTAATTGATTGATGTGGTATCGATCAGAAAAATTACACATTTTTAAAATAAACAACAAAAAACAATATGCACATATAAAACAATTTCTTCTGGTGGTGGCTACCCTCCACAGTGGAATTTGATGTTCAATCCAAAATAAGTGTGTAATTTTCCAATTTTAGGCGATCTTTTTATAAGCTTTGTGAAAGTGACCATGTGATATGGAATACTCAGAATCAAGCTTGAAGTTGTAATAATAACTTTTTACAGTGTTGAACGTTTCGAAAATTCTGTTGGTTATAAAAGAATAAATAGAGTAATTTTATTGTGCCATTTTGATATCTAGTATGTTGCATATGCGATTAAAGACATAGTAGTGAAACATAATCACTATATGTATATCCAAACACGCCCTTAGTAGTGAAGATGCAAATTTGGTTCTTGTTTTCTAGCTTAAACTGCACATTCTGATATTGCTTAAATTTGTGAATTTAGGACATGGACCTGGTATGGGAACAATGCTAGCCGGTGGAACAATGCATATGGAGTTCACCAACTGACATCATCCCATGGTCATGGAAAAGGAGGCCACTATGCGTCTCAGTGAGCCCATAGCATGATGGGAGGTCCAATGGGACACTATGGTGATGGCAAGTATAAGCATGGTAAGCATGGTGGTTGTAAGTTTAAGCATGGAAAACATAGATTTCAAAACACAATTTAAAATAAACAACAAAAAACAATATACACATATAAAAGTCTAACAATTATTATATCACCCACAACCGTTATAGCATCAACGGTGCAAAAATCCAAACACACTCACATATTTTAAGTATCAACTGTAATCAGGAAAGGAAACGAACTCACATGTTTTACGTATCAACTGTTTTTAAAAGCAAATCAAACTCGGAGTTATACTCGAAATCATCACTAACGTAGATTTCAGGAGATAGACTACAATCACCATCACCATTATCAACACTACATAAAACATATAAAACATTAGAATCTTTATATTTGTTTACCAAGCACTCTGTTTTTCTAAATATACCTCTTTCTCATAACTTCTAGTACCACAATAGCCCTTTTGTTGGAGTCGCTGAAGTAAACGAAGCATGTTGAAACCCTGTAACATTCAGTAAAATATGATTAGATAAGGTTAAAACTTAAAGAATTTATAGACATGGTTACACTTTTTTTGTTATTGTACTTAAGAGGTCAAGTTTTTTGTCTGGATCAAAACAAAGAACCCTACATTCATTGATGTCGATAACCAGAACTCCAATGTGTTAAAACCCCATTTTTTTTATATATTTCGGTTAAAATACATACAAGAACGATTTAAAAAAAAGTTTCGCTTATTTACCTCCTTCAACTCTTTGCAAATCAGTCCCCACAGTGTATACTCAGAATTATGACTTTTGTCTTCAATCCAATTATCTCAGACAACTTTTTTGCAATGTCTTGAAAATCGCATCGTGCTCCAAAAACAACTGAACTGGGCAGGTGAATTAAGTATAGAGGCAGTGGCAAAGATCCTTTCAAATTTTTCACAAGATGCGATTTTCAAGACATTGCAGAAAAGTTGTCTGAGATAGCGCCAAAAGCAAGTAATAATTGGATTGAAGACAAAAGTCATAATTCTGGGTATACACTGTGGGGACTGATTTGCAAAGAGTTGGAGGAGATAAATAAGCGAAACTTTTTTTTTTTAAATCGTTCTTGTATGCATTTTAACCGAAATAAATAATAAAATGGGTTTTTAACACGTTGGATTTCAGGTTATCGATATCAATGAATGTAGGGGTTCTTTGCTTTGATCCAGACTAAAAACTTGACCCTCTTTAAGTACAGTGACAAAAAAAAGTGTAAGCATTTTTATAAATTCTTTAAGTTTTAACCTAATCTAATAATATTTTACTGAATGTTACAGGGTTTCAACATGCTACGTTTACTTTAGCGACTCCAACAAAAGGGCTATTGTTGTACTAGAAGTTATGAGAAAGAGGTATATTTAGAAAAACAAAGTGCTTGGTAGACAAAATATAAAGATTCTAATGTTTTATATGTTTTATGCAGTGTTGATGATGGTGATGGTAATTGTAGTCTATCTCCTGAAATCTACGTTAGTGATGATTTCGAGTATTAACTCCGAGTTTGATTTGTTTTTAAAAACAGTTGATACGTAAAACAACATGTGAGTTGGTTTCCTTTCCTGATTACAGTTGATACTTAAAACATGTGAGTGTGTTTGGATTTTTACACCGTTGATGTTATAACGGTTGTGGGTGATATAATAATTGTTAGACTTTTATATGTGCATGTTGTTTATTTTAAATTGTGTTTTGAAATCTATGTTTTCCATGCTTGAACTTGCCACCACCATGCCCATATTTGCCACCACCATAGTGTCCCATTGGACCTCCCATCATGTTATGGGCTCAGTGAGACGCATAGCGGCCTCCTTTTCCATGACCATGAGATGATGTCAGTTGGTGAACTCCATATGCAACAGCTGCTCCACTGGCTAGCATTGTTCACATATCAGGTCCATGTCCTAAATTTACAAATTTAAGCATTATCAGAATGTGCAGTTTAAGCAGAAAACAAGAACCAAAAGATCACAGTTTGCATCTTCACTACTAAGGGCGTGTTTGGATATACATATAGTGATTATGTTTCACTACTATGTCTTTAATTGCATATGCAACATACTAGATATCAAAATGGCACAATAAAATTACTCAATATTTATTCTTTTATAACCTAATAAAAAATAATAAGTAAACGACCATGCAAGTTAATGTATTCATTCACCTGTTTTTGGAAATCAAATGGTCATTAGATTTAGGGTTTAGTTCCAAAAAGTACATCGAAGTTGTCACTTTTTGCTATTGTGTATACCCATCTTTAAAAACTCCCATTTAGTGTATCAAAGTTCCTAAAACTACCATTCAATACATCAAGTAATTTGTTACCTGCTATGTGTATCAGGTCACCATGACATGGCTAGTGATGTGTCATCAGTTTTGCTTATGTGGCAAGTGATATGGTAATAATAATAAAATCAAACACCCACATCTGTTAGATCTTTGAAGACGAGACTTGAAGAGAGAACCCAGACTACCATCGATCTACACTTCACAAAGGACTACCATGAATCGGACTATCATCTTCATCAGATCTTCCTTTACACATTTGGGTGTTGGTTGATGATTTGTCGATGGGGTTCTTCTCTATTTCGATCGAAACCCATTTCATCTTTTGAGATTTACACATTTGGGTGTTGATGACATCGTTCAAAACCTTAGCAAATGCAACAAATAACTCCAAATCCTTGTTCCCCCCACTAATACGAGACTTTTGAGCTAAACCACCATCGAAGACATCACCGGACGACGGAGATCGCACTGTAGGCGGCGGCGGAGTACGAGAAAACCCTAAATCGCAGGTTTCTTTTTGGGCCAGATGGTGGTGGCGACGGGAAGATGGTGGTGGAGACGTATGATGATGATGGTGGCCTGATTGTGGTGGCGACGGGAAGATGGTGGTGGCGAAGGGATGATGTCCAGGATCTGTTCATCGAACCACCACCGAATTCATCTTGCTTTATCTTCATCGTTTCTCCATTCAAAGGTAAGTACAGATTTAGGGTTTTGGTTTTCTTACCAGATCTGGATTTAGATTTTGGTTACAAGTTTTGAATTTAGATTTTGGTTACAAGATTTAGAGTGGTTCCAGATTTTGGTTACAAGATTTTGGTTTCTGATTCATGTTCTTCACTGTTCTTGAATGTTCTTGACATGACATTCATGTTGTTCTTCACTGATCAAGTTTATTGTTACTTAAGATTTGGGGTTCGATTTCTTGTTGATTGTTACTTAAGATTTCAATTTTTGGGTTCGATTTGTATGTCTTTTAGATTTAAGTTGTTATTTAGGGATTTCTGGGTTCGATTTCTGGATTCTCGATTTGTATGTTACTTGAATATTCATCTTCTTCATATAAGTTATCTTCATCATTTCAGATTAATGTGTTCTTCATAATGTTTCTTTTTTTTTTCTTTTTTTTACTGATGTGGCAACTAAATTAGTGATGTGGCATGCAATAAAAAAAAGAAAAAAAGTGTGACCTGCTTCCTAATGAAGAGGTAACACAATGTATAAAGTGGTAGTTTTAGGAACTTTGATACACTAAATGGGAGTAATGAAAGATGGGTATACACAATAGCAAACTTCGATGTACTTTTAGGAACTAAACCCTTAGATTTATATGTAATAATAGTGTTATGAAAAATAAAATTACCTTGTCACGCGATTGGGCTAATTCCGCAGCACCATCGATCAATTATATCTTTTTTTTCATCTTCTTTGAGATCCGGAATAGTAAGGGGCTATAAAAAAAGTAATTAGTAAAATGTATAAATAAGTGTTTGAGCATATGATTTTGAAATGTGAGATTTAATGTTTACCTTTGTACACCTCGATACCTAATGCCACACGAAACCCTTCGACTCTTGTTCTGTTGATATATTTAGTCAGGCTTTAAAACAAATGAATTAGAACATTTCTTATTTAAAAAAACTGGAAACCAAATAATTGAATTTCTTACTCAATGAAAGGAGCTGCCAATTCTTTGTTTTGAATAAACATTGTCAAGTCTGAAAGAAGGAAATAATTAACAATTTAGATAGTTTAAGACATTTACTAAACAACTTAATAAACAGACTATCAAACTCTAGTTAAACAAATTTGGATAAACAATTAACGGAATCGAATGATCGGTTTTCCTTAATTGATTTAAAAGGTCATCGGCTAGATACTAAGAAGAATAATCCACAACAGTCTTCAAACATGTGGTAGTACCAGTTCCCGCCAACAAGCGTTGCACCTCATTGCGGTATTTTAAATTGATATCTAGACACTTTGATACACTTAAAACACTCCCTATTCACAAAGATCGACTACTATGTGAAGATAGAGAAGTTTGCACTTACGTTACGGGAAGTCGAATTCAATGAATATAAAGCAAAGACTATAAAGGCCGTGATCAATTGTGATCGACATTGACAAACAAGCATTTAAATTCCATATGTACCCCCTATGCATAAACCTATGAGGACAAGTATAACAAATCAACACCAAGTAAAACTTTCTGAATAAATAACTAAATGTGCAATAGTATCATCTTGTTACAAACTTGCACTACTAAACCGTGTCAAGGTTTTGTCGTCTCTTTTAAGAAAATATAAATATATACATCATGATGGAAAGTATCATAGATTTGTAGGTAAAACAAATTTCAAGCTTCTAAACAACTTTAGCAAACCAAAAATATTATTTTCAAACTTTCTATAAACGTCATGTAGTTTAACATCACCGATCTCTCTTTATACAAGAAATAGAAGAGGCTGACAAAGTAGGTACATGAACATAACACATATTGTGTTGGCATTCCCTGGCCTTCGTAGAATAGGAAACTGAAGGAACTCCTACTCTTGGTAAATGAGGGCATATGATTAACACAGATTTGTATTTAATTTCACATGCTTTGCTGAAAATAGCCTTACATTTAGATGTTTTAAATATACACATATGCTTCAACTATATAGATATAGTACTTGAAACAAACTGAATCAAGCACTACGTATATGTGACTAGAAGATGCCAAAACCTCAGAGTATAAGTCCAATTCCTATTTCTTCACTCTTCTCTCAAGCAATATGTGATATGACTACTAATTGATCAAGAGAAACTAATAAGAAAACATATAACATTCCGTTTCTAAAACAATTTATTATCTATCGAGTGTCGCTCTGAATCAACAATAAAATTCAAGCATTCAACTCAAAATGACAAGAAAAAATTGCAAGGTAGATCTAATGGCACCTTGCTGGTTGCCATCAAAAACGAAAAATATGCATATTCAACAGATTATAACATTGAATTGACCTAATTTGCATATTAGGAAAAAATCAATCCAAATTCCGAAATACCTATCGATTTCAATGTACTCCTGAACTAATGATGAAAAACTTCTCCGATACAAATCTCATCACAGCTTGAAAAACTCTCTGCTTGCGATCAAACACTGAAACGTGCAAAATCAACGGATTATAACATTGAATTGACCTAACTTACCTGATACGATAGACTCGATTCAAATAATTCCAAAACTAGGAAAATATTTTCTTTCAAATTCGGAAATACCTATTGATTTCAATGTAAACTCAGTATTCAGCTCAAAATTACTACAACAATCTTCGAGACAAATCTGATCACAGCTTAAAAAACGGTCTGATTGCGAACAAACACTGAAACCTGCAAAATCAACGGATTATAACATTGAATTGACCTATACAAAAATGAAGGAACTCCTACTCTTGGTAAATGAGTGCAAGTGATTAACACAGATTTGAATTTAATTTCACATGCTTTGTTGAAAATAGCCTTAGATTTAGATGTTTTATACACACATAAGTTTCAACTATATAGATATAGTACCCGAAACAAACTGAATCAAGCACTACATATATGTGACTAGAAGATGTCAAAACCTCAAAGCATAAGTCCATTCCCTATTTCTTCACTATTCTCTCAAGCATAAGCTTCAACTATATAGATATAGTACTTGAAACTTATAAAAAAAACATTTAGAGTTAATTACAATTTTGGTCCCTATGGTTTACCTAAATTTACGGAATTGGTCACTGGGTCATATTTTTTACGGGTTTGGTCCCTCCCGACCCGTTTTACTTGTATATTTAGTCCCTCCTCATCTTGAATTGACTAAACTACCCCTCTTCTATTTCTTTATTCATTTTCTTCAATTATTAATTATTTTTATGATATTAAATTACTATTATATATTTTTTGAAAAATAAAATTTCAACTTAAATCTAACTCACCCCTCTCTCTAATGTGTTACGAGGTACCTATATCTATTCCTCTCTCTCTCTCTCTGTTCATCCAACCCACCACCGCCTCTAACTGTTTGGAGGTGTTCGATTTAGGGTTTTATATTGGTGTTTGTTTTCTTGAAGATGAAGGGACTTGGTGGCGGTGGTTGAAGAAGGTGAACGTGGCGGTGATGAGGTGAATATGAAGGCGGTGGGTGAAGATGAAGGATACGGTGGCGGTTGTTGAGTATGATGGTGGCTGTGGTGGTGGTTCTAGAAAACAAAATAGGGGCAAAAACAGGTTGGAAAAACGAAAACGAGTGTGAGACAGGTTATAGAGAGAGAATGGTGGTGATCATCGTGGGTGGTTGAGATGGCGGTAGTGGGCAGTGAAGATGGCGGTGGTGGATGTGTGTTGATGATGAACCAGGGAAAGAGAGAGAGGGTATAGAGAGAGAAGACATAAAGGTGTAGAGAGAGAAGACATAAAGGTGTAGAGAGAGAAGGAGATTTAACTTGAAGTTTTATTTTTAAAAAATATTTAATATAAAAATAATATTTAAATTAATTAATAAATGAAGAAAATGATAAAAGAAATAGAAGAGGGGTAGTTTAGTCAATTCAAGTTGAGGAGACCAAACATGCAAGTGAAATGGGTCAGGACTCGGGAAGGACCAAACTCGTAAAAATCACGACCCAGGGACCAATTCCGTAATTTTAGGTAACAACAGGGACAAAAAATGTAATTAACTCAAACATTTAACATTCACTTTCAAAAATATTATCTATCGAGTGTCGTTCTGCATCAACGATGAAATTCAAGCATTCAACTCAAAATGACAAGAAAAAATTGCAAGGTAGATCTAATGGCACCTTGCACGTTGCCATAATTACATGATACGATAAATTCGATTCAAATAATTCCAAAACTAGGAAGAGATTTTCTTTCAAATTTGGATATACCTATCGATTTCAATGTAAACTCAGTATTCAGCTAAAAATTACTACAGCAATCTGCAAGACAAATCAGATCACAGCTTCAAAAATGCTCTGCTTGCGATCAAACGCTGAAACCTGCAAAATCAACGGATTATAACACTGAATTGAACTGATACGATAAACTCGATTCAAAATAATTCCAAAACTAGGAACACATTTTCTTTGAAATTCGGATATACCTACTATTCCAGTGTAATCCCAAATCAACGATAAAATTCAAGTAATCGCAACGAGCTGATTGCAATCAAAAACGAAAAACTTGCATAATCAATACAATGTTAACCTAATTTACATGAAATGAAGAACTTGAGTAAAATAGTTAGAAAATCAGGGTTTATACAACCGTTTAACAGATCAGGGTTTATACAACATGTGTTCGCATCACATTGGTATGCTTTGATCTGATTTCTTTCTAACGCAGCCGTAACATGCAGTTATAAAGGGAGTTTTCGAACAAAGTATTTCTAATGTAATGGGACAATGTAGTCAAAAGAATTTGTTCCTCTGCTTAGAAAGATATCCCTGGCCCCTCGATGATTAGGTGCTGACACCAAAAATCATGGCCATAATCGAGTTAGCAAATGATTTTGATCAATTGCAACTTGTATATTTTGGTCACCACTAATCTAGATCTAGAAACACAATCGTGAACGATCGGAGAATGATCTTGTACCATGACTTGTGTTCATCCGGATATCAAGAACAAAAGGATGATTGATCACTTATCTGTAGGGCCACATCAAACCTATAGGGTTGTGATTTGGTACTTGTCTTAGGATGACATAACTCGCGTTGACTTGGGGGCAGAGATGCCTTGCTAGAGGACGCTCTCTGTCTGTATTACTTATCAACACACTGTGTCATGTGCAAGTGGGAGTCTGTTAGATTATATGCTCACTGACACACGTAGATTAGGAATACTACTGATGATACACGAGCCTATTGGGTCACACGCCAAGGATTGGTCCCGACAACACACAACGCGAACGAGAGATTAAATAAATGAAATGGGGCTGTACAGCAGTTTCCGCGCCGCGGAACCTTACGGCTACGCGCCGCGGAATCCGTCTGACAGATTCCATCTCATTAAATGTGTTGGTTGTGTCAAGGCATGAATTATTGTACACTCTAGGACTGACATGGACGACCTAATGGTCTGGCAAGACATGTGAGACTGGTTGTTAAAGTCCAAGAGGGTATCTTTATTTATTGAGATAGATAATTACAACATATACACATTCTCTCATTCTCTCTTTTGACTTGTACACACCTTTGGGTGTTCTTGAGTGATTTCCAGAAATCATGAGTGTTCTTAGATAATTTCTGGAAGTTGTGTGTTGTTCCAAGGAGTGGTTTCAAGTCTTGAAGATCATAACTTGGCTTACTAGCATTTGGGGATCAAACAAACTTGGAGTGGACTATCAATAGAGAGTTGCTCTCTTGGTGACTATGAGTTCATCCCAACCATGAAGAAATCAGAAGCTGGAGCATGGTATATTTCTTATTCCATCTCTTTATTTTGGTTGCATTATCTTTATGTAGAGTTCCACCATTGACAAGTATTGTTGGCATCTTGTTTTTCTACCAAAAACCGTGTTTTTATCACGCTTCCGCTGCGTGGGTGAGATGGCCAACGAAACCCAACAGGTAGATCTCCTCCAAAAACTTCCTGCTGTCAACTTGGAAAGAGACAGCGATGCTACAAGGGTTTTTTAATTGTACGAGGAACTGCTTTTAACTTTGATTTGATTTGGGGAAAAGGCAATAGGTACATTTTACACTTTCCACAATACTCCTTTTAATTATTTTTATTTTGATTTTTTAGAAATTCGAATGTTCATTTGTTTGGGTGAGTAATTTAGTTTTTTTTCCTTATATTTATTAAGTAACGAGGTGCAATTTATGCGCGCATTGCGGCGTACTCTTTTGCATGAACAAAATATATGTTAAATATCTAAACATCTATTTTAAATATAAAACTAAAGTCTAAACACGCAGAAAATATCTATAGGATTCGTAGTGTGTTCGGTCGTTCATACAATATTGTCTGAATTCATATATATATATATATATATATATATATATATATATATATATATATAAGTTTATTTTTTACAGCACATTCAACATAACAATTAGCTAACAAAATACATTTTTTTAGATAAATATATTATTACAATAAAATTTATTTCAAAAGGTGTGTTGCTACTAAAACAAAAAAAATAAGAATTAATAACAAAACAAACGTTCAAGTACAAAGGTCTTAAATAAGATAGAGACATCTAAAGGATTTATACAATTTGATCCGAATTCAAATATATTCAAGTTTATTACCCCATTCAACAAATATTAAGCAAAAAAGTTATATAAACATCTTGTTATAATAAAAAATTAAAAACATATAGAAAAGTATTTTTTACATTTATAAACAACATTATAATTTGAATATTATATAAATAAATAATATATAAAAATAATTGTCTTATTATAAGACTAATAGAATGAAAATATGAAAATTAAATCATTGTGTGGCGCTTGGAAACTAAATGGCAAAGTTGACAGTGGGCCATGGCGCCATGCACCGAAAAATTAAATGCATAGCAATTAGCAAATAAAAATTAAGTTGAAAGTCATGAGTTGAACCCCCGCCTTGTACCTTTTCACTACCACCGCGCTAGATATCAGGATTGTGCATAAATTGAAGCTTTAATTATATAAACAACTAGGTTTTAAGCCCGTGTAAACACGGGCCAGCATGTAAGATCTTTGGGTATGATTTTATATTTATATTTTTTGAGTAACATAATGCTAATCGAATATTAACATATAGGTTTACAAAATGATTCTTTTATTTTAATAATGCTAATCGATTATCAGTTGTATAAAAGGGGTGGTAGAAGATAGTGTTAGTGGTTGATATTATGATTCATATATCATTTACCTTATACCATGTTAGTGGTTGTTTTGGAGCCACAAAAGAAGTTCAACACATTCAACAGATGAACTACCACTAAGCGAGTGAAGACTTAACATTTCGCCTTTGAGCCTCACCTGATTATTAATCATTCAAAACTCAAGAATCAAAATTAACTGTGATAGATTATATGAAACTTGAAATAAGTTTCACTAAACATCCAGTATATTAGACCTTATACGACCATTTTTGCCCACGACAAGTCTCTTCTCCCTTCGTTAAGACCAGAAAGAGTAACTGGACCAAGAACACCAGCATTCCATGTCTCAAAATGTGGACCAATGTTCTGGCAGTTCAAAGAAAATTAACACAACACACTTGTAATCAAAATCAGAAAATTGGTGGGGAGGGAGAGAGCATACCGGAAGACCAACAGCAATGCTCAGCAGTGAAATCTTCTTAAGCCCAACTCTTAGATTGATAACATTATTGAAAGTCAGTCTCGGGTTATCCAGACTTCCATACACAGTTCCTGTTGAAAACAAAGATTGATTTCCCACAATATCATATAACAACTCTGCATCTTTCCTGATCAAGAAAGGCAAGTTGCATGATACTTTTAGTCAATTTTCTGTTTATAAGAAATTTTTATACGGTACACTGGTTCTAGTTCGATTATTAACTTGTAACATACATAGTACCTGATAGTTGACTGTTGACAAAAACATGCAAAGTATGACCCGCAGATAAGACAGTAAGTGTTGGCTGTTCCCCCCTTATTAAGAACCCTTCATTGGAGTCAATCTTAACACTGATCACAAAAGAAAGAACAAACCCAACAGTTAACAACCTGTAAATTTTATAATTTATTTCAAACTTTCCTTATAGATTTAAATGTTATATACATAAAAAAGATAATGGTGCACTTACTCAGTCATGTACCACAAATAATCAGAAGCATCTCTAGTCACGTTCAACTGCTCCAATAATCCAACTGTTCCAAATGTATTGTCATTATAATATTTTGTTTATCATTGTATGATTGCGACGCAAATGTTGTGGGTTCCTGAGTCATTCTCGTGAGTGTAGTTTGTGCACCTATCGATTAATCATGTGTTACCAGATGATGTGATTTACAGAGACACACACACATGACTTAATATATCTTATATAATTAGATTTGCAGCAACAGGTAACTGACTCAAATTTAATTACATGACACCTACATAATCGGATAATCATAATTACTAATACAATTTTCTCACCTGTGCGGTATTATAAACAATGTTCTTGCAATAAGGTAGAATGCTAATGGACCAAGGAGGCAGATTGTAATGCTGATTCTCAAAATTAACTTTTGCAAAAGCCGATTTCTTATCATTTGCAAGAAAAGCAGCACAACGTCCAGTTTTTTCCTTGTAAATGCATGCCTGTGTGAAAACAGTAAATGTAAGAAGTGGGCCCACTTAGAATCCAGAAAAAGATCGATATAGATCAATGCGATGAAAAAAAAGCAACCTTTTGATAGTTTCCAAGTGAGATAATGGAAAGGTCCCCTTTTACTAAAACAGGTTGTCAGGTTCACATAGTTTAATTGATCTGTGCAGCACAACCGCCATTGATGTTCCGTGTCTTGATTTCAACAACTATCTGATTGCCAAACATATTATATACACATCAAGAACATTAAACTATTTTAAAATGAATATTAAACCACATGAAAATCAAAGACCCCGGCACTGCCGATTTCCTGGTGATTGTAGCTATATAGCATGCTCCTTTTATACCACCATACATAGATTTCCTCTGCTTGACAACTATAAGCAACGATTATACAGTTAAATACAATCGATGAACACTAATCTCAAACCTTAATTTTAGAAAACTACACTAATCTCAAATCCTTAATTTTAGAAAACTGAACCATAACCAATTGTGTTCAAAAGAAAAGCAGGCTACTTGTAAGGTGATAACAGTAAACAAATTTTTTTTAGATTGTTAATGTCTTGCATGCCTATCAAATCTACAGGTCTAGAATATCAGGCAAGTTTGTTGCAGCCATCAAAATTATTCTGTGTATAGGAATTAAAAACTATGTTCACAGATTTGAAAAGAAGGGTAGGCATAAACATGTTATAGTTTCGGCGTGAACCTCATTTTGTTCGAATTCGTCCATTTCCACGAGCAGCTGATGCAATGTTTTCTTTGTATGACCTTCCCACTGCCTTCGAGTCGAGCCAACGGCATCTATTACAAACTTGGACAATAATATTGAATTAATAGTTAGTAACATATATAAGTATATCAAAATCATATTTACGAAAATATTATATCTTGTTTCTGTAATTATAATTTCACATATTAAAAACTTTGTATACAACAAATCGTAAACAATAAATATCAACTCCATAAAAACGTTTTGGCATCTTAATTCTTAGTAAGCTTTTCCTTCGTTAACATATACATACCGCAAAGTTTTCATACATGCATAGAAAGTTGAAGCCATGGATGAACTCCATGTTGAAAGGAAATTTTGTATTATCCTCGTAAATAAAGTATACTACAGAAAATAATAAGTGAACATAAGATCGTTAAGGGGACTTACCGATAGAAAGACCAATATTGTGCCTTCAGGGTAAGCTTCATCAACATGACAAATCAGGTACTCCAAAAGATCATAATCAATAACATCTGCATTCAACCTTTTCTGATCAGAAAGTTTTGGTGATTGGCGTCCATATTCAGCTGCAGATTGTTTTATATATCGAGTACTCACAAAATTCGACTGAGCTTGAAAGCAGGATACTTGAAATTACATGCACCAACCAACATACATAATGTGGAGGAGACGACTCGCTGCAGGAGCTTTTCAAGCACTCCACCATACAATCTGGGTTAGGATCTAAAGTGAACGCCATCTGCATATCATTAATAATTATCTATCATTATGATAGCAAAGACAAAGTACTACTCTCTGTCAAGCACTCCACCATACAATCTGGGTTTTCATGCTAAATTAAGTTTAACAAAGAAGGAAAAAACAATAACAAAGCAGATGTAGGTCATGAGGAGATGGTTACCCAATAAAAGGCTTGAATGTATCATACAATTAAATAAGAATATAATAGAACATATAGCAATACCAAAAAACTGCTTACCTGGAGACTTGAGAAATATATTCAATATGAATCTTGTTCCAAGAAGTAATATACTAATAAACAGAAGATTCCCAACAAAGGCCTTCAGCAATATCTATAATCACACTACTAATTTTGAGTCAACTAATGATAATTATTACTATTAATCATGAAAATAAAAATGTACAGACCTTTCCACAACCCCTTATCAATGAAGTTAAGCTTGGATCTGAGCCCCAACTGTCCTCGTTATTTGCAAGTAAGATGGAGATTTTGTGTTAAGTAGCTAAGGGTGGGTAACAATAGTTACAATACTAAGTATGTGATTATCAAATTACATGCCGAATTAGATTGTGTCTATAAAAAGGATACAAACATCTATGCACCTCAAAGTTCATAGCTTCGTGATCGAACAATTTAAATTTGGTGAGAAATAACATTTAAATTTGCTTCTGCTATTTGTTTAAGTGTTCACTTGGTTATTTCGAAAAACATGTAATGATTCCCTACCCATATTTGTAACAAAATGATTCCCTACACATCAAAATGGAAACGATACAACTCATGAGTTAATAATCATCAAATATAAGTGGGTTAATTCCAATATTGGTTTAAGAATTGAGAGAAAAATTGAACTTTCATGATAAATGTTTGCTGTTCTTTTCCTGTTTATGTGAAATCAAATTATTTGTGAAATTATTTGTACATGAAGTTGTCCAATCGACTATTGATTTACTATTATTTGATTTTTATTATTCAAGCCACGACTCACGATAATCACTTTTAGAACACTACAAAAAAAACTGTAGTTATTCACGCTTTTTTCTTCGCGTTTTATGAAAATGTGAACATTTTTTTTAAAATGCTTACAATTTTAATTGTGTAAATTTTCTACACATCTATAAGTGTGAAGATATAAAAAGCTATATAAAAATTCACATTTATATTTGTGAGAAAAACGTTTACACTTATAAGTGTGAATAAAAGAGTATGAATTATAGTAACTATAAGTAACAATAGTAATTCACGTTTAAATGAGTGAAACTACACTTTATAAAAACTTCACACTTCCTAAAAAGCGTGAAAATATATTAGATAAAAGTTCACGTTTGATGGAAGTGTGAAAATATCAATCCTAAGCCCTAGGCCTTAATATATATTAGCAGCAGAAGACTATCGTACAAAAAATTCACCGTCTGCCTCATCACCCGATCGCGAACTCACGAACGATACTCAATTTGGAACCCTAATCTGATGATTCGATTTCTCATCCACATCAATCGATTCTCCAAATTGACGAGTTCTCCAAACCGATTTCTCGAGATTGCTTTGAATCCACATGGATCGACATATTTGAAGCAATTGATAAGCACAATGAAGTGGAATTATCATTTTTACATCGATTAAAGTCTGAGTAAACACCAATTTCCTGCACAATCGATTCCTTTTGTTGCTGAGTTACGAGTTTTTGGTACGTTTTTTTGTTTATTCCATATTCATTTGCTTTTGACTTGTTAAAATCTTTAGGTTTTAGATTAAGAACTGATATATCATTTTTACATCGATTAAAGTCTGAGTAAACACCGATTTCCTGCTCAATCGATTCCTTTTGTTGCTGCTTTACAAGTTTTTGGTACGTTTTTTTGTTTGTTCCATCTGCATTTGCTTTTGACTTGTTAAAATCTTTAGGTTATAAATTAAGAACTGTTATAATTTGCAATTTATGATCATGATTCTTGTTTGTGGATTGCTACATAGCTTTGCTTCTTCATTATTTTCTTGGATACTTGATTTGTCAAATTTCAAGTTGTCTTTCCTAATTTCAGGTTCCGTACCTTGCATATATTGTTTACATCAGAGCTGATTGTGTTAAAAGTAACAATCTTATTAGGAACATATCTTTTTTTATTAAATGCTAATATTCTTCCCCTGTTTTTGCAGATCTTTAGGCTGTCACCTTATTGCTGTTTAGAGAGAGAGAGAGAGAGAGAGAGAGGGGGGGGGGGGGGGGGGGGGGGAGGGGGGTATTGAATATACCTTATTGATGTTTAAGAGAAAGTTTCTGTTTTTGCATATCTTGTAACAACTAACATACAATTTGGGATGTGTATTCACCCTCATTTTTGTTCCCAACTTATGTTATCAAAGCAAACATGTTTACATTATAAGCCATATACAAATGTGTAAAAATGATCTTTTAGCACTGCTCTTTAACTACCCTTCTTGTCTTTACGGCTTTACCTTCTTGTTAGGTTACACGAGCTCTGCTTTAGATCATCTCCAATTTAAGATTTTCCATTTAAGATTTTGTTCCTTTGTAAAACCATTGTATGTACTAGAAAATTCACATATATTAAAGCATCGTCTTCCTTATCACGGCAACACATGGTAGTTCCGTATTATTTAAAGATTCATATTTAATCTACCCTAATTATATTTTTGAATTTGTAGAAATTTTGAATATTAGTTAGTTATCTATTAACCATGTCTAGAGATTGTATTAATCCATCTTGTGGGTAATATTTCTTGTTCATACTGCAGGGTTCTTGTTCTGACTTTAGGATGGATATATTCTTGTCGTGTTACATTCCTGTGCATTTGCTATTAAAAGGACATGATAAGTTGAGGAAAAGATTAGAGGTATGATGCATTGTGTGTGTGTGTGTGTAAAATATGCTAACTTACTGTGAGAAGTGGCATTTTATTCTTTATTTATTGATGTCATGTTAATATTCAAAAGGCTCTGGTGGAGTTAATTTGCAGCTTCTTTGTGGTATTGTGGACAGGGGTTGTCAAATATCATGGTCTTCGGCCTTGTGCAAGGCCTAAACAAGTAAAAGATTTATGGGTTTTTTCAATTAGTTTTAGTAGATCGTGCTTTTTTGATAAATTATTACATTTAACTATTCAACTTCTCGCATTTGACAGTTTAATTTGAGTGCCTGATTGTTGGATGAACAGGTTTTTGTGGCTAATCATACATCAAGGATTGATTTCATCGTTCTAGAACAGATGATTGCATTTGCTGTTATTATGCAGAAACACCCTGGATGGGTTGGTATGTGCACATGTTTAAATTAAAATTAAAATTATTTTGCTACATGGTTTTCATGCCTGTTTGACCCATAAGTTTGTGAGGAACTGTAAAATGAAAAGGCTAAACAGAGGCATGAGTTAATGACTAGGGAAAAGTTGAAATATTTGAGAAACTGACACTGATGTTGCCTTGTCATGTAGGACTTCTGCAAAGCACTATTTTGGAAAGTGTGGGGGGTATATGGTTCAACCGTTCAGAAGCAAAGGACTGTGAAATCGTAGAAAACTCGTGTATATATAAAGGGGCTCCTTTAGTGCTTTTTCACACAAGAATCACCATCATCTTCTCCTGTTATTCTTAAGTCATAAATTTTTTGAAGCATTTAAGTCTTGTTCTTTTTTTCATAAGACTACTGACTACATCATTTTGGGTTGGGTCTGTAATTATTCAACTTGTATTTGGTTATACAAGTATCTGGATAGTTTCTTTTGCTTTCCCTTTGCATTGTTCTTTGCATCAGATAAATAAAGTCTTGATTAATATCTCTGTTTTTATCACCTGTGAGATTGCTTGATATTTGTAGTTTAATTCTTAATTATGACGTCTCCTAAAACCTCATTTCATTGTTAATTTTTGTTTGCGTTTAAAAGCGTACAACATTAGTTAAATTTGTTCGCGTTTAAAAACGTGTAGATATTTGTGGAAATCTTCACACTTATAAGTGTGAACAATTTCTTTAATATCTTCACGTTTAAAATCGTGAACAATGGTGTAAATATCTTCACGCTTTAAGGTGCGAATAATTGACTCAATTTGTTCACATTTATAAACGTGAAGCTATTTACTACACCCAATTTCCTCACACACCAATCAAGTGTGAACAATGTATTTCTTCGCACTTTTAAATGTGTAAATATGGCTAAAAAAGTGTGATTATTTGACTACTTTGTTGTAGTGGAACCACATCCAAACATGATTCTGATTATTCAAGCCTGAACAATCACCTTGAACACACGTCCAAACACCCCCCTTTATGTGTTTGTGCTTTACGTTTGGTGTCTAATTTAATATATAGTATAGCTTGCTTAGTATGAAGATGTCATTTTCCATCTGCTGTGTCTTTACATCATATTGGAAACTGTCAATTATATGTAGAATTCTACACTAAAATTGAGGATTTTAAGAAAACTTCTAAAGAATATTTGTCCACTAATGTGGTTTTTCATTGTTTTGATGTGCTTTCTATGATGCTCATCTGGATATAACCTGAATGCTAACATTTAATTAATTGCAAAAATAGAAGCTAAAGTACAAAATTTGAATCAAGAGTTTGTTCCATTAAACCATATTGCCTTCTTTTCATTGGTTTTCACTCGGATCATATGAAAATTCTTGTGTTATGAATACCTTATAGCAATTCTAGTAGCATATATCAAGAAAAGGAAGCAAATGTACTGCACAAAGATGACCAGCAAGCAACCAACAACCTCTTTTTGCACTCTTGGATGGTCTGATTTGACCCAAATGTCAGGGTAGGTTGGATGCGGGTGGTGGGTTGGAATAGATCATAATTAGTACAAATCTTAAGGGGTTGAGCAGATCAACCATTGTTTTTGTCCATTTATTGAAGTACTTAATTATAAAACAGAACAAACTTAGAAATTAACGAATTCAAAATGGTAATACGCGATACCCCCTGTTGGCAAAGGGTTTAGGTCAATTCAAAGGCGACGAGAAATACATTGTAAGCAGCTAAGAGATGGAGACTCGAAGGTACACTTAAGGACATATGCATTGTTTTGTTGGTTTGCTAGTTGATGTGGTTTTTTGGATAGTCCACATGATCTTTTGGAAAAATTATGTTTCATTTTGTTTAGTGTTTTGCTTTAACCAAGATAAGTTTATATATGGCTTAACTACTGATTGGTTGTTTTGGTAGGTATATGCACATTTCCATTTCTGTAATTATCTTTCCCACTAATAAAAGTTTTGCCTGACCACCCCTTTAGTCAAAAAGAAAAGAAAGAAGATGATGATTAGATAGACATAAGTCCTTAATTTGTTGCTCATTGACATCGCTGATTTGCAAGTAACTTGATCCTGTTGACCATCTTAACAATGTTGTTACTTCTGCGGCCATACTCTTGCTCTAGCTCAAGCCTCTCCTTTGTGGCCTTATAAGTCAATAGTTGTATTAGTAAGAAAATTTATAAGTATACCCCACCCCTCTCATAGAGTCTCAAATGACGAAACATTAATGTTTTTGCACTTGAAGACATTAAACAGGTGAACTACAAAATAAAGGATTCAAAATGAACAGCAAAGTATATAGATCCAAAATTAAGCTTAAGCAATCAGCTTCTTTTTGTTTTAATTAACCACGTTAATCTACACACACACACACACACACACACATATATATATATATATACATATGTATATATGTATGATACTACTCTAAACATGCCGATTTTTAAAACATACCCTAGAAAGTTTCTGCCAATTCATTCGTCATTTGCCTTGCATTCGAAGTACTTTCCATCGAGATGGCACTTTGAGCTTTCTTTTTGTCAAGACAATCCTGCAATTCTGCTACTTTTTCCTGCAAAATAAATCAATAAAGACTCTTTTTCTTAGAAACAGTAAAGACATTTCAATCTCATATTTACCACACCACCAATCTGTAAATACATGAACCTGAACATTTTTCAAGCTGTTTTCACAGGAACAAAATAATTTCCCTTGATCTACATGCTGCCCAAAGTTGAGACTGAAGGCAAAACACATTAATATACAAGTCATTACATGTTAGGTAGTTCAAGTGGTGAGTGATAAGACTATAGAAACCATAGCCACCATTATAGTAAAAGTTTCTAAAGACATGTACAAATGAAAGTATGAAACCGCTGATTAATGACTCATTGGCCTCAATTAAACGCACACCCCATTAAGGTTAATGAAACGGAAGAGAATAGACATATTGGGTTGTAGAGAGTAAATAAAGCGTCAAATCCCACATACACCTATAACAAACAAAACCAATCAGCTTGCTAAACAGTAAATTAGCAAAAAGAATACCGTTAAAATCAAGGCTGCAGATCATGCTATCCATACTACTCACTTGCAATTTTAAGAACCTAAAATTCAAATTATTGTACACCATGGACATTAGAACATAATTCAAACAGCTCATGACAATACCCTTCAAATCATCTATAGTCACCATATACCAATATTGCCAGCAATGAACTCTAATGCCCAATTGCAAGCGTAACAGTCATATCAGATGCAATAAATCCAGGGGCAACAACATTCACCTGTAACGAAGAAAGAATCATGTTTAAAACATTGATATCACCACTATAGGGCATCCAAAATAACTATCTTGAACCCACAGAGAAACGTAGTTTAGTTGACAACTATATAAGATCACAACATGAGATTCAGATCAATAAAGAAAAAAATTGAAAGCCTATATGCAAATTAGAATATTTTACCTTTTCAGGTAGCAAGCAGTACATATTCGTGTGAATGCATCTAGATATATAGATGTATTTGAGTCACTCAGTCATAATAACAAATACACCCCTTTCTCTCCTAACCTGCAATAGCTTTAAAGATGAAAGCTAATTGTAATGCTACCTTGTAGTCTAGCATTAATCCATCTCTTTCTCAATAATATGAATGTACTGAACTTGAACTACTTCAATTGATTAATGTGGAGAACATTGATGCACTAACCTAGTATTCCATAAATGCTAAATACAACATATTAAAATACTGAAAATTTTAATGCTTAGAAAAAGATCATACTTTTCAATATAAAAATAAAAATTGAAAAAGAGTAAGCAAGATTAACTGTATTCAGATCAAACAACGAAAGAAAGAAAAAGCAGGAACTAAATCAAACAAAAATAACTCAAAAATGAAGATAATAGTTGGGGAACCTCAATTCGGAGAAAAAGAAGAAATCAAAATTACCAAGTCATGGAGCAATTGTATGGAGGAGAAGCGAGAGGAAGCCATAACACTGAAATTTTTATCCATCTTCTTCACCTTCAACAATTGTGGGAAAACTTCAAAGATTTATAACTACCAAGAAGTCATTAGAGGCTAAGAAGCTTATGATCTTCGGGATTTCGCCGTTCGATTTGATCTCATCCACGATAGAGCTTTTGATCGATTTAATTAGAATGCAGAGAGGTGCTGCACATACGGCAAGTCTAATTCACTCTGAACAGTGTTCATCTCAAGCCCTGGTTGCTTGACCTAAACAAATTATAATATTAAAACAGACAATAAGCCATAAACATCATCTATACTATAGTGGTCCGATGTTGTCTCTCCCCTGCTGCCCTCGACACCTTCAAAATTGCAAAGGTCGAAGTTGTTCTCATCTGTTGCTCTCGACAGCTTCAAATACGCAAAGGTCGATGTCGTTTTCTCCCCTACTGCTCTCGACAACTTCAAAAATGCAAAGTTCTGATGTCTGTTTCACTCGGTTCTTGGCTTCAAAGCATTTCGGAAATTAAAATCAAAAAACACAAACACAAACAATCAAAACAAAAAACAGATTTGGTATCATAAACACAAAATTGAAACTTACCATGGAATTGGAAACCCTCGATGAACACAGAATCGGATAAGTTGGCACTGGAGCTCTTCTCCAATTGTGTATGTTCTATGTCTAACATATCATCCTTCAAGAATAACACAACAGAAGTTTCAAATCACGATTACGGCGTTGGTTTGTGGTGGTGGTCGGCGCTGGTACTCTGAGATATATCGAGAGGGAGCGAACGGCGATAGATTGACGGGAAGATATTAAGCGGCGATCGACGGGAGTAAGTCGAGAGGCCTGGACTTTGATTCCATATTGGGGGGAAGATTAAGCGGGTAATCTTTTTGTTTTCCCATGAACCCATTTTATCATTTGTCAAAAGCCCAAACATCCCAAACATCCAATTAAATGCCACACCAGATTTCCTAAATGAATAAGATGACTTAATTGAGATTTTAAAGGCTTATTAGCCATGCCACATAGGATTGGATAGGTATTGTTTTAGTATAGATATAGATAGATATTAGATGATTAAACAGTAACCATTTCTGATAATTGTTAGTATCTTAAATGTAGTCTATTACTCTTTTTTATATTTTTTATTTTTTAGTAAGCGTTTTGTTAATATGAAATTAATAAATAAGATCGGTTCAAGAATTTGCCAATTTGGTGTTCTAGGGACCGGTCATTATGGGACTCAGTTGGAGTAAGTGGTGGGAGTGAAGAATTTATGTAGTGGTGTACTGAGCATGGCGGAGTGTGACCGACCACTCCTTACACTCTAAGGGGGCATTTGGTTCACAAAATGTTTTTCAATAGAACTGAAATATATGAAAGAATTAGAATACGAAAGAAATGGAATTTGAATCTAATTATATATATATATATATATAACCCCATACTACCTCTCCTGATCAGACCCAAATTGTTCAGCCTATTCCTGTCATTCCTCAACCCAGTGACCTGGTCATAACCCTAAATCCTCCTACCCAAACTACTACAATTCCTACAGCCAGAAATGTCATCATAGCCCCTGACCATGACATTCCAGTCGTTTCTCCATCTCCTAATTTATCTGTGACGCTGGCTCTGTCACTTCTGATTCTATATATATATATATATATATATATATATATATATATATATATATATATATATATATATATATATATGTTTATAATATATATATGTATATAGTTATAGAAATTTGATCAATAAAGAACCATGTGTTAAATAAAGAACCTAAAGAACCAAAAGAACCAATCTGGACCTTTGGATCATCAAAATCAATGGATGAGATTGATCGGTGGCAAAACTGTAATTATTATGTATTAATTAAGAAAGAAAATTGTAAACATGGAAAATCCCCCCCCCCCCCAACAACCTCGATTTTAAAAAAAAAACCCACAAAAACTTTAAATTGTCATAACTTTTTAAGTTTTGTGAATTTGAACAAAAAAATTATACCAATATTTTAGTTTTTTAATCCTCTTTCAAACAAGATCACTCTTCCCATATTTTTCTAAAATTTTTTTAACATGAAAATTTTGTTTGACTTTGGGCAGCATGTACGTTTTCGTTTTTTGCATTTTGTATTTAGGTTTGAATGAACACAACTCAAAATGCAAACTACGGATTTTGCATTTTGCATTTAGGTTTGAATGAACCAAGCATCTAGGAATTTTGCATTTTGGGCTTGAATGAACCCAGCTCAAAATGCAAAATACGGATTTTGCATTTTGCATTTAATATGAACACAACTCTAAATGCAAAATTTGCATTTAAAAAAAAAAAAAGTTTCTGAAATATATCAAGTCCGGTCTTGTTTGAAAGAGGACGAAAAACTGAATCTAACGGTATAATTTTTTTGTTAAAATTCTTAAAAACGAACAAGTTATGATCATTTAAAGTAAGTGGTGAATTTTTTTTTTAATTTTGGGAGATGGTGGGAGGGATGCTGGAGCACGTGTTTTTCTTTTTTTTTCTTCTAAATTTCCTTTTTTGCCCTTCAACTATGTGCCACGTGTCATTATCAGAGGAGGTTCTTTAGGTTCTATGTTTAAGGGAGGTTCTATGTTTAACCTTACCCTATAGTTATATATATATATATATATATATATATATATATATATATATATATATATATATATATATATATATATATATATATATATATATAGTTACGGGTGAGTGAGGCAACCATATTTTACTTTCATTCTAGACCGTTAGATCAAGTTAAGTTTAAATCTTAATCGTATAAAGTCCTTAATTTAGACAACCGTTAGATCAAACTTTATCAATTCTTAGCCTTTTATTTCATAAGTGTACTTATTATAAACATATTCATCCACTCACTCACCCACGTTCTTAACTATCCTCTCAACAGATTCTATATTAATATTGGGTAAAGATACTCTCATGTTTGGTCAAACATGATCTATCATGTTCTTTTACAAACATGAGAGTGGACCCTACAAAGGGGTCCAATCTTGACTAAAATGAGGGACCCACTATCTATTTATAAGAGAATATGATAGGTCATGTTTGTCCCAAATATGAGAGGATCTCACCCATTACTATATGATATCTCCCACGTTTAACTAAGTCTTTGGGTGAATCTTCTCTATATCTATTAAAGTAAAACATCAAAGGCAGATACGGGACTCATAATTACCTATGGGGAATGATTGTTAGAATTTTTTTTTAAATCAGTTGCTTTTATTATAGACATGATGATGATGATTATTTACATCAATTGCTTTTATTCAACAACAGTATTTATATTTAATTTATCATTTAGTTTTTTGCCGTAATGTTTATTATATATTAGTTAGAAAAAATAGGAATGACCGTACAACTAACACACAAAAATATTCTTTTTTCCATTATTCTTCTCTCAATGTTTTTTTTTACGTAATCATCATACTAATTAATAGATTTGATAACAACAATATGTTCATCGCTACGAAATTATTAGACATCATTTTAACAAAAAAATCTTGAATGTGGCCAATATTAATTATAAGATGTTATGTTAGTTTTATGTTTTGAAATAAATAACTATATATTTCTTTATATGTACTTTATGAGCCGTTTTTTAATCTGTAAACCTTTTATAATTTTTCTCTTATGTACCATGTTATTTACGTGTAACATGTTTTATATTTATTTTTATGATTAAATTTTATGTGTTAATTATTTGTTATTTATCTCGTAACTGTTACTATTACTTCTTAAGTATGAGAAAAAACCCAAATTAAAAATGACAAAATATATCCATCACAAAAAAATATAATTAAAACCGTCTACCCGAGCACCACTCGGGTATTACACTAGTTTAATAAGTTTGGTTTTTGTATTAGTTAAGACAGGTAACGATTGCAACTTTTATTTCTAATTATATTTTAGAGATATTTTTGTTATTTTCTTTTACAAGATATAATATAATAAAAAGTAATTTAAGTGGCTTATTTTATATAATCGTATATTATTTAATTTAATTTAATTTAATAATTTAATAATTTAATAATTACTCTCTACCTTTACAACTCCAACCTTCTATTACTTTTTAATACATGTAATTGTTATTGTTAAGTGTTAACAACGTAATTGTTCACTATTATTTCAAATAAAGTTATTTATAATGTATAATCTATTTATAAGGATTCTATTTAACCCCCAACCCATATTTTTTTTCTCCGTTTAAATAATTTTACAATTTTAGACAATCGACCCCAACATAATATAGATCTATTTTATTTTAATATTTTTCTTTTAACTTTTAATAACATATTTTAAAACAAAATTGATAATTAATGTACAAACTTTTAACTGCAATTGTCATCGAGGTTATGATTATTTCTATAAATGTGTGTATATTTTTAAATAATTTAATAATAATAACAACAATAATAATAATTATAATAATAATAATAATAATAAATAAATAAATGTAAAATTTTGGAAATTTTTTTTACTCGAAACAAACTAACAAATCATAGGATGAAGGATTCGCACAACATAATCATGGGATGAAGGAGTCGCAAAATGCGTTGTTACTCTTTGAGAAATTTCAGAAAGGTGATCACATAAAATAGACATATTACAAATTGCACCAATTGTTAGGTGTTTGTTGCCGCCGACAAAGAAATTTCCTTGCAACTTATTGAATTTTTTGTTAAATGGGACTCGAAATCTAAGTTACTAGCAGCTTTTATGTATCGATGCTCATGCGACATTATAGGTCCTAATTCGGTTTTAGGACCGAAATCATGAACCGATACCGAGACCAAACCGGGATTGTATAGATACATTTGGTTCGGTTTTCAGTTTGAAAAAAATCTCATTTTCGGTTTCGGTGCATATCAGTTCGGTCTGGTCTAATAATATGTCATAAACACCACTTATACTTTTTCATTTTGTCAGAAACTCTTCTTTTATTTCTATTAGAAGGAAGATTTGATGGAGTTAATCCTGCTGGCACAAGTTCCACAACAGGATCATTTATAAACTTGTTCTCAAAGGGCAAGGTGATGTATGATATTTGTGGTTCAAGACTTATGGAAGCTAGGCTACAAAGCTTTGGTGATGCAAGTTTATAATGTGAGTGGTGATCAAACACACACAATGTGGAAAACCAAGGACTTGAAGCATTATTTTGAAAGTATGCAGAAATTTTTCATACATCATGCATAAATTATGTTTGATGCATTAGTTGCAATTATGTGCATTAATGTTCCTATGAATGTATGGTTTGGTTTGAAAATTTTTGCATTACTTTTAAACGAGTGCATTATATTTTAAAACATGTAGTAATTATTCAATGGATGGGGTATTTGGTCAATTTTGGGATATAGCTTATTGTAACGACCTTCCTAGTTCACTAAATTGTGCTCAGGATTCCGGAACTTTCTACACAATTCAAGAAGGCTCGAGACACGTGAAGATATCTAGAAATATCCTTCTTGTTCTAGATTCCTAGAATGGTATGGATTGTTCCATGAAAATATCTAGATACATGTATATACTAGTTAGATCTAGAAGCTTTCGAGAGAGGAGGTGGAAATGTTTAGATCTAGAAGCTTCCGAGAGAGGAGGTGGAATGCCTATAAATAGGTGGTGGTGTCATATGCTACAAACCACCTCCAAAGTGAGTTACAAAGCACTCTTGTAAAGCTCTCTTAATACAAGCATTATTGTTCTATATCTAGCGTTCCCTTGTTGAGTTTCTTGAATCTTAACGCTTACCGGGTAAAAGGCTGATCGTGGTCGAGACTAAGAGCCGCACGTGATCTTGTAGAGAACAAGTCCGTGACAAGTGGTATCAGAGCAAGGTTGATTCAATGGCGTGGTGAACGTGATGGAGAAGAACGTGGGTACATCTGGCGGGATCCCAAATGAGGAGAACCGTGGTCGAGATGAACAACACCAAGGGGGCAAGTAAAGTCGAGGTATGTCCAAAGACTTGGTAGCTAGCATAGATAAAAGAGTAGTGGATGTAGAGACATCCCTCATAGACTTGAAGTCACAAGTCGAAGAGTCTCACCAAGAAGTTGAGGGGTTGAGTGCGGACTTCACCGACTTAAGGGATGACTTCAAGAACGCTTTCAGTGTGCTTAGCGGTGATTGGAAGAAGGAAATCCATGACTTGAAAACTATGTTAATGAGTGAGATTTCCAAACTTCTCGGAGAAGTTGAGGAAGAGATCGCCGCTATTCACAAGGAGTTCAAGGATATGAGAGTCGATGTTGATCTATGCAAGCGTGTTGTTGCCAATGGGGTTGGCAATACAAACACTATCGTTCCAAGGGTAAAGGTACCAAAGCCATCACCGTTCATTGGGAAAAGAGAAGCACGTGCGGTTGATGATTTTTTATGGGAGATGGAACGATACCTTGATGGGGTAAGAATCATGGATGATGCTATTAAAATCAAGACGGCAACCCATTATCTTAAAGACACTGCTTCTTTGTGGTTGCGACGACGATATGGTGATATCGAGCGGGATATTTGCACGATTGAGACTTGGGAAGACTTTGTCAAGGAGATTAAGAAGCAATTCTATCCGGAGAATGCTAAGGATGAAGCAGAGAGTCAACTTCGTAAGCTGAAACATACCGGGACGATCAAGGAATACGTGAAAGAATTCACAACACTAGTCCTTGAGATTCCCGAGTTATCTGACCAAGACTGCCTCTTCTATTTTCTCGATGGCTTGCAAGGATGGGCTAAGACGGAGTTGAAGCGACGTGGAGTACAAGATCTTGCCACTGCTATAGCTGAAGCAGAGGGCTTGATCGATTTTAGCAAGAAGGAGACGTCAAAGCCAAAAGATAAAGAATGAAATATTAGCTACGAGAAAGGTGGGGAGATAAGTCCACCCAAGCAAAAGATGACCATACACAGAAGCCGCTGACGGTAAAGAACAAGGAATTGAAGACGGCCTATAAGAATAATGGATATTTCATATGCGAAGGCCCTCATCGAGCCTATGATCGCCCAAAGAAAGCCAACCTTCACGCAATTCTGGCACAAGAAGATGGTTGCCAAAAGGAGGATGGTTGCATGAGATCGATGCAAATCCTCAACATGTTAAAACTTAAAGAATTTATAAAAATGCTTACACTTTTTTGTCATTGTACTTAAGAGGATCAAGGCTTTTGTCTGGATCAAAGCAAAGAACCCTACATTCATTGATGTCGATAACCTGAAATCCAACGTGTTAAAAACCCAATTTTTTATTTATTTCGGTTAAAATACATACAAGAAAGATTTAAAAAAAAGTTTCTCTTATTTACCTCCTCCAACTCTTTGCAAATCAGTCCCCACGGTGTATACCCAAAATTATGACTTTTGTGTTCAATCCAATTATGACTTGCTTCTGGCGTTATCTCAGACAACTTTTTTGCAATGTCTTGAAAATCGCATCATGTGAAAAATTTGAAAGGATCTTTGTTTCGGAAACAACCAATGTTTTTGAATTTTTTTTTTCTATTTTTAATTAATATTGTAGCATGATATGTTATTTAGATAAATAACAAGGGATAGAGAAAGTAAGTAAACTAACTGTCAATCCATTTCGAGGTATGATTTCTCCAACAGTAGGATCGCTTCTGCCACTGCCTCTATACTTAATTCATCTGCCCAGTTCAACTCGTGTGGACCATGCAAGTTAATGTATTCCTTCACCTGTTTTTGGAAATCAAATGGTCATTAGATTTTTATATAATAATAGTGTTATGAAAAAAAAAATTACCTTTTCACGCCATTGGGTTAATTCCACAACACCATCGATCAATTTATCTTTTTCTTTATCTTCTTTGAGATCAGTACAGTAAGGGGCTATAAAAAAGTAATTAGCAAAATGTATAAATAAGTGTTTGAGCATATGATTTGAAATCTGAGATTTAATGTTCACCTTTTTACATAACAAATGAATTAGAACATTTCTTATTTAAAAAAACTGGAAAACAAATAATTGAATTTCTTACTTAATGAAAGGAGCTGCCAATTCTTTGTTTTGAATAAACATTGTCAAGTCTGAAATAAGGAAATTTGGATAAACAGACAATCACAATAGATAGTTTAAGACATTTACTAAACAACTTAATAAAAAGACTATCAAACTCTAGTTAAACAAATTTGGATAAACAATTAAGGAAATCGAATGATCTCACAACTGCTTTTCCTTAAATTGCAATATTTTAAACTGATATCTAGACACTTTAATACACTTAAAACACTCCCTATTCACAAAGATCGACCACTATATGCAGACAGAGAAGTTTGTAGTTACGCTACGGGAAGTTGAAATCAATGAATATAAAGCAAAGACTATAAAGGCCGCGATCAATTGTGATTGCCATTAACAAACGAGCATTTAAATTCCATATGTACCCAATGCATAAACCTATGAGGACAAGTATAACTATTCAACAGGTGGCTAATGCCAAGTAAAACTTGCTGAATAAATAACGAAATGTGCAAAGATAGTATCAATTTGTTACAAACTCACACTACTAAACCGAGTCCAGGTTTTGTCGTCTCTTTTAAGAAAATATAAATGTAAACATCATGATGGAAACTATCATAGATTTGTAGGTAAAACAAATTTCAAGCTTCTAAACAACTTTAGTGTTAAAAAAGGCAATCTCACACACTGAAATACTAGAACAACTCCTTTTATTAAGAGTCAGATCCAAGAACAATTACAACTCAAAACTCACTACAAAAACTCTCTACACTCAGACTAACTAAACACAATTCTAGACCTAAAGTTGCAAAAGAACAGATTACAAAACCTGTATGAAGAACACAACCCTAATCTCACCTCAACGATTTACAGAGACGAAAAGAGACGGAGAGAGAGCAAAAGATCATCTGGGTAGGCTTGTTTACAAGTGTGTGTATAATCTAGAACTACACACTATTCTGGTTATAACAAACCCCAGACCCGAAGCAAGATCCGCGTGTTGACCTGAGAAGCTAAGAATGACCCACAGCGAGCCGCACCCCTTCTACTTTCCTCTCCTTGTCAAAACACACCCTACTTCTTAAATTTCCTGCATTAAAACATAACAAGTTAGAAAAGCTAGAAGGAAAGATTATGACATGTTAAAGTCTTGAACAATCACTAAACACGACTTCTCAACATCCCCCCTCAAGACTAACATGTCACAAGAACTACCTGTGAAAAGGATCAAACAAACCCAGTTTAGAACACAAAAACTCATGTTGATTTGAGGGCAAGGACTTGGTAAAAATGTCTGCCCTTTGACTCTGAGAAGGAACTTTTAAAACACTTAGTATACCACTAGACACCTTTTCTCTTACAAAATGAGGATCAGTATCAAAGTGTTTTGTCTTCTCATGAAAAACAGGATTCAAAACCAACTTTATTGCAGAAAAATTATCACAGTACACTTTCACAGGAATTAACCCCTTAATACCAAGATCAAAAAACAACTTTAAGATCCACATAAGCTCGCAAGTAACATGACCAATAGCTCTATATTCAGACTCAGTCGACGACCTCGAAACAGTTTCCTGTTTCTTACTTTTCCAAGAAATCATGGTGTCACCATAAAAAATACAAAACCCTGTCACTGACCTTCTAGTGTTTATGCACTTGGCATAATCAGCATCAACATAAGCAGTTAAAGACAATTCAGAATTTCTTACAACATTAATACCCTTACCAGGATTCTACTTCAAATACCTCATAACTCTCTTGGCAATATTCAAATGAGAGTTCCTTGGATTATGCATGAATTGACTTAAAACTTGGACTGAATATGATATGTCAGGCCTTGTAATGGTTAAATAAATGAGCTTACCAATCAGTTTCTGAAATTCTGTAACATTACTCAGCAAATGATCACTTTCATCAACACCTCTATCAGAAACAATTACATTAGGATCAAGAGGAAACTTAACAGGTTTACAACCAAGCATACCAAAATCATGTAACAGTTCCAAACAATACTTTCTTTGCGTTAAACAAATACCAGTTTCAAGCTCAATAACTTCAATTCCAAGAAAAAATTTCAACTTTCCCAAATCTTTTATTAGAAATTTCGACTTTAAAAAATCTTTCACTCGAGTAATTTCAGTTAAAGAATTACCAGTTAAAACAATGTCATCAACATAAACCAACAAAAACACAACAGTTTCATCAACCTTTCTTGTAAACAAAGAATAGTCATTGATACTTTGTTCAAATCCAAACTCAAACAAGGACTCACACAATTTTTCATTCCACTTTCGTGGAGCCTGCTTAAGGCCATAAAGCGACTTTACTAACCGGCAAACATTATTATCACCTTGTGTATAATACCCTTGTGGAAGAGTCATATACACTTCCTCATCTAACTGTCTATAAAGAAACGCATTATTCACGTCTAACTGAAATAAATTCCATTTATTATTAACAGCAACAGTAACGACCATTCTAATAGTGACCATCTTAGCAACTGGTGAAAAAGTTTCTTCATAATCGATACCCTCTCTCTGATTAAAACCCTTAGCCACTAATCTAGCCTTATACCTCTCAACTTCCCCATTAGACTTGTACTTTATTCTATAAACCCACTTACACCCAATTGGCTTTCTATTAGCAGGTAATTCAGTAACTTCCCAAGTCTTATTCCTATGGAGAGCTTCCATTTCTTCATTCATAGCTCTAATCCAATTGGGATCCTTAGAGGCTTCATAATAACTCTTAGGTTCAACAGTCTTATTCAAATTGGACATAAAGCACAAATTTTCAGGACTAAGCAAAGAGTAATTCACAGATCTTTGTATACCATACTTGTATTTTCCCTCTATAACATAGTCACTCAACTTAGCAGGGGGTCTAGACTCCCTTCTAGATCTCCTAAGGTCAGTCACAGTTTCATTAGATGGCTCAAGTACAGAACGACTATCACCCTCAGAAATATTAGAACTGTTGGAAGGACCTTCCTGAAACTGAGAGAAAGGCACCTCATCACTACTAGGAGTGGCTGCACCAGTTTCATCAGTTAGGTTGCCCACACCACGACTGTCATAATCAGACACATCATTTAAAGAATCAGAAACAAAAAAATCATCATCGGGTAGGGGCTGTCTCACAGTAACAAGATCATTAACATCGAAAAAGTCAGCGCATTGATCAAAAGAATCAGAACCATGAGTGAGATCAGAAGATCTCATTTTGAAAGAAAAAACAACTTCATAAAACTTTACATCCCTGGAATAAAAAATAAAACCAGAGTCAAGACTTAACAACTTATATCCTTTCTTTTCATTAGAATATCCAAGCAAAACAGTTTTTTCAGATCTCTCAGAAAACTTGTCATTAACATTAGGCTTTGCAGCATAAGATAAACATCCAAACACTCTCAAATTTTCGTAATTTGGAGAGAACTTATATACCATTTCAAAAGGACACTTCCCATTAAGCACAGCAGTGGGAGTTCTATTAATAAAAAAAACAGAAGTAAGAATTGCATCACCCCAAAATTTTAAGGGCAAACCAGATTGAAACATGAGAGATCTGGCAACATTAAGAATATGTCTGTGTTTCCTCTCCACAACTCCATTTTGTTGTGGAGTATAAACACAAGTAGATTGGTGAACAATTCCTTTTTCACTAATAAAAGCTTTAACTTTAGAATTCATAAACTTAGTCCCATTATCGGTTCTGATAATTTTAACAGAAGTGTTGAAATGTGTGAAAAGAAGGTTGTAAAAAACAGTAAAACAATTAAGCACTTCATCCTTAGACTTTAAAAGATAGTGTAACATCGTACTTTTTAACTTAATATTAACACGCGAGCGGAAGATAATTACATATAATTACATTTAAAACCCAAAGTTAAATACAAACTATGTCCAGTTTATAACTACAAAATGTCATTACGGTGTTAATTACAAAACAGACTCTAACAAAAATTCTTGGACATCAGAGTTATGGTCTGTCCATATTCCCAGTCTTCATATTCACAAACTCACAAAAGTTTATCTGCAAAACAAACTAGTGGGGAGTTAGCACAAAGCTAAGTGAGAAAACCAATATCTAAGCACATACAAGACAATTATGCCCAAACACATAAAGCTCATCAAGTCAAAGAGAACCGGCAGTGTTGCAACCACTCACAACCAAGGTTGGCTACCAAAACCAAGGTGCACTGTTGCAACTACCCACAACCAAGGTCGGCCACCAAAACCAAGGTCTACCGATAGCCCTGCTACTTGGATAACAGTACAGGCTCCCTTGAGTGCAACAAATGCCACTCAAGATCAAATACTGTAAATCCCAAAGCATAAGCCCAGCCGCCCAGCTAAAGCTGATCTCCCATCAAGACATCAAACATGTTTACATATCAATCAAGAGCATAGCAACAACTATCAGGATGTCATATCCTGCATATCCGAAGATATAGATCCACTCACCAAAGTCTTCCAACTCTGACCACTCAGTAATCTATTTACCGAGTCTTGTCACCTCCTGAGAAGACAATTTGTAGGACCGGCTGGGGGGGGTCTAAACTAAACACACCCTGATGCTAGGACTGATCTAGGACGTGAAATATCGCGGAATTATATTTCACGAACCTCCTAAGGATCTATGATCTGCTTAGGTGTCCGGCACACAGAAAACACACACAGAAAGAATAGAAGAACAAACACACAGTACCACACAGAGATGCTTTGGCTGCCTTGGAATTCAAGAATTATCACTTAGTTCGCGAGTTTCAAGGGTATATGTACGATTATGAAGGCTCACGAAGTGTCCTGGACGATTGTTTTTCGTTAATGAGGGGTTAATCACTATTTATAGTGAGTTTTACGCGTTTTCGAATGACACAGTTCACTTCGCGCGAACTGACATTCACTTCGCGCGAAGTGACATCCACTTCTTGCGAAGTGACTTTCACTTCTTGCGAAGTGACTTTCACTTCTTGCGAAGTGAATTTCCTTATGACTAAACTTCCAAATACAAACCAAACCATGATTAAATACTTGTAAGCTTTTCATAAACACATAGTATCACTTAGAATGTATAAACATGCAAACCATTAATCAAAACACATTTAATTAATACCACATGAATATACTTTATTGATACGAACTAGGGATTCACAAAATATGCACCAACACAATTACAAATCAATATTTGCTTAATAATGCTCAATAAGCATAATACTACAATTATCATATTTGTACATAAAATTAGCAAGTACACATATCTGCATATCACATGTATCAATAGTCTACAAATACATATTCATCAAGTATTCGTATACCCGGATTCACAATCATTATTAACAGCTGTAAATCTCGTGAATTACTCCAATTCCTTAGCTTAGGCAATTCATGAACTTTTTCTCACACACTTGATCCAATGTTCAATTTAGTTTATCAACATCATCAAGATATTCTAAGTTCAATCCGAGCAATGGCTAAATCCGATAGATTTCCAAATCCGAGAAAAGGCAATCCTTATTGTTTAGTCGGATTCCGATCAAACTCAATTCCGAGTAAAGTGTTAGGGAAAAATTCTATAAACCTTTCTGTCGGATTTCACCAAATCCGATTAAACTCATCGGGTTCCGACCCATTCAGTCGGATTACACCAAATCCGATTAAGTCTTCTCGGAATCCGATCAATTCAATCGGATTTCACCAAATCCGATCACTTTAGTCGGATTTCTCCAATTCCGACTGATTCAATCCTCAAATCCGATTTATTCATATGCTCATCCCCAATTCTGATTTTACCACAATTCTCTACTGAATTTAAACATGCATGTTCTCATACTTTCCAGAAATGATTATAAACATAATATAAACATACTTGAACATAAATCTCTAGCATGCAACAACGTAAGATCATCAATTCATTATCTATCATTTAATCGGAATTCATCATATATGTCTAAAACCGAAATTAAACATCAATTATCACATTGATACTGAATTCTAACCTTGTTATAAGTTCTGAATCTTAATTGTATGCAAGATCTAAAGGTTACTTGGTTAAATTCTTTTCTTCTTCTTCTCCCTTTGCTCTCGGCCGAAGACACAAACACACACAAACACCAAATTGACTCTCTCTCACTAATTGCATGTAATGTGAGCTAAGTGTGTATGTTGTAGCTTATGGTTATGTGTGTACAATTAGCCAACTCAAAATTCCACTACCTCAATTAAATCAATTATAAATAACATATATAATTAAAACAAATAAATCACATAATAATAAACATATCATTAATTAATAACACATCAATTAATCAATCATAATTCCCAAGTTAATTAAGTTAATTACCTAATTATACTAGGCCATATTAGGGGGTGTTACAGATAGACCCAAACAGCCCTTGTAAAATCATCTACAATAGTCAAAAAATACTTAAAGCCATCACTAGATGTAACCTTATAGGGACCCCACACATCAAGATGAATAAGATCTCCAAGAGCAACAGATTTATGAACACTAGTGGGAAAAGAAGATCTAGACTGCTTAGCCTTGTGACACACATCACATGGAGGTAAAACCTCATTTCCTAACGACAGTTTATTCTTTAGAACACCTAAAGCCTGATCAGCAGGATGACCCAGTCTACAGTGCCAAGTTAATTTTGAAACATGATACTTCGAAGTATTACACTTGAACTTAACATTCTTATTACCTGAACCTGACTTGCTGTCAAAATAGTACAAACCTCCAGATTCATTACCAGTCTCCACAGTCACCTTTGACTGTAAATCCTGAACAGAACAATTATATTCATTAAACTTGACCTCAACCTTATTATCCCTACACAGCTTATGAACAGGTAGAAGATTGACATTAAAGTCAGGAACCATAAACACATCAAACAGAGTTAAAGAATCAGATAAATGCACGTTTCCAATTTTATTTATGTTGGCAGTAGAGCCATTAGGGTGTCCAACCTTTAAGTTCAATTTTGACACATCAACCAAACTACTCAATTGAGACTCAGACCTAGTCATATGTTGACTAGCACCTGAGTCAACTACCCACTTAGACTCAGTATCATTCGAAATTCCAACATAAGAATTACAAACCATACCTGCCATATTAGCAATTACAGCTTCAGAAGACTGCTTCTCATTAATAAGTGAGAGAAATTTAGAGTACTGCTCACCACTAAAAAAAAACTTATCATTTTCATCATTTTGATTTCTCATAGACAAATTTGAACCAGAGATCACAGATTCAGAATTGTTAGCATTGAAAGACTTATCACTCTTAGACTCAGACCTTGGCTTAAAATCTTTAGGATATCCAATAAGTTTGTAACACCTTTCTATAGTATGAACTTTAGCATTGCAATGTTTACACTGAAGATTAAAATTTCTACCCTTGCCTTTCTTAGAATCATTCATATTGGAAACAAAGGCAGAAGCCTGTCCCTTAATAGAAGAGGAAGAAGAGGAGTTCATTCCCTTCTGATTTGATTCCTCTCTAGAAACAATGGAGAAAGCCACTCTGACAGTGGGAAGAGGATCCATAATCAAGATGTGACTCTTAACTTGGTTGAATGACTCATCAAGCCCATTTAAAAACTGCATCAACTTCATAAGTTTGGAATGACTTGTGAAATTCTCAGCAGCTTGAAAAGTACATTCAACTAAGTTAGTAAGGGCATCAAATTCTTTCCATAAAGCATCCAATTTACTATAATATTCAGATAAAGAAGAACCACCCTGAGTTAAAGCATTAATCCTCTGATGTAAATTAAACACAACAGAACCATCAGATTTGTTATATGTTTCAAACAATTCAGACCAGATATCAGAGGCAGATTCAGAACAAGCGTGACTCCCATAGATAGTTTCAGAAATAGAACCTAACAGCCAAGAACAAACAACAGCATTAACCCTATCCCATCTTAAGGATTTAGTTTTATCTGCAGTCTCAGCAGGTTTAGGAAAAGTTTTATCAACAAATCCCAATTTATTTCTACCCTTGAGAGCCCTTATCATAGAACTATGCCAAACCCGATAATTTTTAGTACCAGTTAACTTCAACCCAATTATAGAAACAACTTCAGTATCAGAAGGATGCAAATACAAGGGATCATCAAGATCAATAACATCAGTCTTACTACCACCCATACCCCCTGTCATAATGACAAAGAACACAAAAACAAGCCAAGAACACAGAGGAACAGAGAATCAAAGAACCAGGAAACAAAGAACAAGCCAAAAAATTCAATGGCAGCAATGCAGAAAGAAAGAGAAGAAGACTTACCGTGTCTTGCTCAGGAAAAGTGATCAATCAAATCACAAGGCTCTGATACCACTTTGTAGGACCGTGGGGGGTTCTAAACTAACACCCTAATGCTAGGACTGATCTAGGATGAGAAATAGTGCGGAAAATCTATTTTCCAAACCTCCAAAGGATTCTAAGATCTGCTTAGGTGTCCGGCACACAGTTAACACGAAGAACACACAGAGTAGGATCAAGAACAACTCTAAGAACTCACACAGAATGCTTAAGGCTGCCCTTGGATTCGAGAATCACACTAAGTTCGCGTTTATCGAGGTTATACGTACGATTACGAAGGCTCACGAAGGCTTAAGGTCGATTACGGACGATTACCGGTGATTATTGATCATTCCCCACGCTAATACGAGGTTAATATGTATTTATAGTATGGAAAACGCGTATTTGAGTGTAACACGTCACTTCCTTAAATAATTTCCACTACGCACGTGGTACAATGCACTGCGTACGTAGTTAGTCCAGTACGCACGTACCGGGTGTTTTAATAATAATTAATTAAACATTAATCGTCTACCTCACCACGCACGTAGTGAGCTCCACTACGCACGTAGTGAGCTTCATCACGCACGTGGTGACCTTCACTTATACTTAAACTTCCAAACACAAATCAACACATGACTAAGTACTTGTAAGCTTAAAACAAATATAAGGAAACACTTAGAATATATAAACATGTAAACCATTAATCAAAACACATTTGAATTAACATTTCAAGTAAACATGTATGTATTGGATTGATAAGAACTAGGGATTTACAATTATGCACCAACAAACTCCCCCTAAGACCTAGTTCTATCAACAAAAATTGCACTGAGCAAACAAAATAACCTTACCTGCCCTACGCACGTGGTAAGTTGTAACTCGTGCGCAGTGGCTCCATTACGCATGATCTGAAATCCTCACATGTGAATCTTGATACTGTTAGTACTGCACTCAGCAATAAACAGTCAGTAACTTCAAGACCACTAATAAGCATCTAAACACATCAAAGCGAAACGAAAAAACCTAAAGAATAACATAAAAGCACACTACAAGAAACTAGAATACACCAAAAATCTTTTTGTATTTTTCGGAATAAAAGAAACTGAAAATGCAGACTGTTAACAAATTAAATCCTAAAAAACTAAGAGACAGAAATGAAAACACTAAAGAGATTTGCAAAAATTAAATTACTGAAATTAAATCTTTTTGTGAGAAGGTTCCAAGATGGAGTCAGTACCAGCACATCTATACTTAGTTATCATTCATTTCAGAACCTTAGGCACAAACATACTCCCTCAATTTCTGTCTGTCAATCTAACTTTCCTCAGATAATGACAAATTTGATTTCAACATTTTCTGATTATCTAGACTGGGTACATGGTTAAGACTATCTCTTTCAAAATCTCACAGTGTTTTGATTCACTCAGTCGGTTGCACAACTTGAGTACCCAACCACCATGCTTATGTGCTTTGTGATTTTGTCAACGCATTTTATGCTCTTTGACATGGAGGTCAATTTTTCACCTCTTTTGATAATTTCTGTTGAGCTTTTGTCACTGCATTTTATGCTCTTTGACAATTCAACACTAATAGATCTTTCTGTTGAGCTTTTGTCACTGCATTTTATGCTCTTTGACAATTCAACACTAATAGATCAATGTATCTTTTTCTTTTGACATCTCAGATTGGGGTCAATTTTTCACCCTCTTTTTACATTTTGCTCATTGTCATCTAACACATTTGGCATGGTAACAGGTGTGTGCACCAGACTAAGTTAGTCTCAACTGTTATTGACTTGTAGACTTGGAATGTCTCGATAGTTTGAATCTTTGATGGATTTCCACATGCATAACCACTTATCAGCTTAGACTCTCATCATATGCCTTACACGCCATCTGTTTCTTATCTGATTTGACTAAATTTTAAGACAGTTTTCTCAAGAATATGTACATGCCTTCAGTCCTGATTTTACTAGACATACTTTGTATTGAAAGCCAGTGTACCATCATTTTCCATTTGAGTTGTATCAACTTCTCATTATTGTTTTTCTGATTTTTTTTATTTTATGTTTTTCTGATTTTTTTTGTATTTTCTATGTTTTTCTGATTTTTTTTTTGTATTTTCTATGTTGCACCAATCTCCCCCTAAAATACTAAAAGAAATAAATACCAAGAACAGAGACACACAGACACAGAAAATAAACACACAGAAAATAGACACACAGGCACATATACGAGAAAAACATTAAGTTGCATCATCAGAGACGACCTCACACTTGGTTTTCATCCCGTTTTCATTCACTAAGAACAAAAACCTGGGCACCCTGCACAAAGAGTAAAAAGTTACTTAGCATTAGGAACCCAAGCCCGAATGGTCATGGGTTTCCCATCTTCTCCAACAATTGGTATGTTAATCCAAATACCAGTAGCTTTGAAGTTTGCATTGGTATCTGAACTATTGGATGTTTTGACTTCACGTTTGTTGGTCCATTTTAAGTATTGACGAGGAGAAGCCTTGTGATAAACACTAGAAGTGTTAATCACCTTATGAAGTGGTTCCTTCCCCATCTGACTAACCTCGGAACTTTTGAGTTTACTAGATGTTTCCCCAACAGTCCTTTTGAGCTGATGAGGGTTAGTTGATTTTTGATTATTTTGATTAAACGTTTTATTTTTCTGAAAATTTTCAGGAGAATCAACTTTCCCCCTGCAGCTCTGTTGTTGCTGATCACACTCATAACTGACAGGTCTCCTGCACACATAACAAATCCTGTTTGACTTATGTTTTGCAGGATTATGTGGCACTTTTTGCTCAACTTGACATTTTGACTCTACTCCTAAACCACATTGTTTTGGCAAAATTTTAACTTCCTCATAAGGACGGGTTGCAGGAGACTTTGCACCCTCCTTTTCTATGGTTCGGAGTGCTGCTTGCACATTTTTCATTAACGTGCCTTGTCCAGAAGAATTTCTTAGAAGTTTTCTCATACCAGATTCAGGCTTTTCTTCTTGTTTGACCTCTTTCATCTGAGGCTCACCAACTACTCCCTTCATTTTTAAATCAGGTTTTGAGGTTGAAGCAGACAGTGCATCAACCTTGGAAGAAAGTTGGTCAGCTTCAGTAAAGACATCTTTTTGCACCAGTTGGTTTAACACTGGTGGTGGACATTTAGTATATGCCTTTTTGTCTTTTTCTGAATCGGAACCTTGAGGTCTCCGGTCGATTATGTGCTCAAATAGATAAGATGAAGTTGAATAACTTTTCAGTTTCTGATTGAGAGACTCATAATCTACCTTAGAACTAGCAAGGTCTCGCTTCAGTGTATCTATCTGATTGATGTAGAAAACTATGGCATCCTGTTTGTTTAGCAATGCTACCTCTAGTTCTCTAATCTGTTTGTTCTGGCTTTCAATTTTATCTTTTAGTGTCTTTTCCCTACCTTTAATGATTGAATTTTCATGTAATTTAGAGGTAAGATCACTGACTTGAGATTTCAAAGATAAAATATTTTGCACATAGTCATTGCACGAAGCACAAGGAATGCCAGAATTGTTACTTACCTTTGAATCAGCAGGTTTGCCAGTCATGCACGCCTTAAGATCTTCTGATTTAGTTTGAACAATCACTGGCGTTGGTTCGGCAGCTGGCACTGAAACTGGTTTGACATTGTATTCATCAGTAGGCATCACTGAGTCTTCCTTACTGGCAACAAATTCATCATCAGCTTCCTACACAATGTCTGCTTCAGATTGTGAATCATCATTCAGATCTTGAACACTGGCCAAGTTGGTCTCAGCAACTTCGAAAGCATCATTATCTTGAAAGTGTACTGACCAGTCTATCCCCTCATCTTTCTGAACAACTACCATCACTTTGGATGATCCCTCATGGGATGTTTCAGCTTTCTGTGGAGTAGTGGTAGTTGAAGATTTTCCAGGAGATGTCCTGAAGGGATACTTGGGTTCCTGAGTTCTTTGGTTTCTCACATTCTCTCGCAAAATGACCCTTTTCGCCACAGTTGTAACAGGTTACAGCTGATTTGTCGAAGCCCAGCTTTGTATCCTTAGTCGCTGTAATCTGCATCCCTGTTCGTTTAACCAAAGCTTTTGCTCTCCTCACAAGGTTGGCATAAGACCATAAAATGTCCTGTCTCTCCATTTCATCATTGTCAATCTGCTCATAGTCTTCTTGAGTCAAATAGGCATTTCCAATTTTACCCTTCAGAAGATCATCATACGAAGAGACCAAAGCACTAAGCATCCCCATATGCTCATTTACTTCTTCAGTGCTGCCATGCTTGAAATGCTCAGTGTTTAAGGCAGGCATAGACGTTTTGCTTGAAGGAGCAGAATATGGTGATCCACTTAGAGTTTCAGGAGCAGACTTGCTTGAAGAACAGACGTTTGAGGTAAAGGCTGTCTGCAACGGAGCATTTGATGAAGTGACTGGAGAAGCAATGGGTCCAGTACAGTATAATGAGGGATTTTGCACATAGCTGCTCAATCTGTCTAGGTTTTGCTCCTCCTGTTCATGCTCTTTTAGCTTAGTTATGAAATCATTTAGATCCATGCCCTCAAAACCTTCACCATTTTTCAGAATCATGATGAACGGCCTCCAGCTTTTGGGTAGTGCCTTGGACAAAGTCTCCACTTGTTGTCTATCTGAAATCTGCACTCCCAAACTATCCATTTCACTGAGAAGATGGTTGTATCTGTTGATCAGATCTGGAAGCTTTTCATTCACGTATGAGGTGAAGTGGTCAAACTCCTTTCTCAACTGTGAGGCATTGAGCTCTTTCAGAGATGCATTCCCCTCGTTCCTCTTTTGTAGCGCATTCCACAAGGAACGTGACGTTCTATACCGTCGGAACTGGTGGAAGATCTCATTAGGAATAGCTTGGATCAGATAAGAGTAGGCTTTCTTCTCAGCATCATAAGCCTTCCTCTGATCGTCACTCATCTGATCATAGGGAACTTCGATATTCCCTTCACCTTTAGGCACTATATAATCAGCAGAGATGGCCCTGTGCAACCGTGGATCAACCCCATCGATAAATATCTCAAAACGTGGTTTCCAGAATGGGTAGTCTTCCATGGTTAACAGTCGAGGTACTTTGTTAATACCTCCTTGTTCATTGTCCATTATAAGGTTACTTAAAGCAGTGATAGTTTGTTTGGCAGCCATAGCACTCATGTCATACATTTTGATTAAGACCTAAAACAAACGTAAACACTACGCACGAAGTGAGAATGGTTCGCAAGAAGTGAACACACTACGCACGTTGTAAACTGTACTACGTACGGACTGACAAAAGGTCACACAGACTCAGGTACGTACGGAATGGGGACCTAGTACGCACGAAGTGACTTCACTACGTACGAAACAAGTAAATTTTTTTTAAGAAAATATTTAACACACAGATTCAATACGTGCGAAGTGTGAAACACTACGCACGTGTTGATGACCAACTACGCATGGACAGACACACAAGCTACCGAAGATTCTAGAGTACCAACGACCCACTACGCACGCACTGAAAATCAATACGCACGTAATGCTAGACACTACGCACGAGTAAACTGCAACGATTAGGATTAAATTACGTAAAACACAAACCTTTTTTACGCAAAAAGACCTGTTTTAGACTAAACGACGACCAAAAACCGGGAAAACGACAAAAACTAACAAGCCTAAACGACACCTAGATCACGAAACCTAAGGAAAAGTGATCAATCAAATCACAAGGCTCTGATACCACTTTGTAGGACTGTGGGGGGTTCTAAACTAACACCCTAATGCTAGGACTGATCTAGGATGAGAAATAGTGCGGAAAATCTATTTCCCAAACCTCCTAAGGATTCTAAGATCTACTTAGGTGTCCGGCACACAGTTAACACGAAGAACACACAGAGTAGGATCAAGAACAACTCTAAGAACTCACACAGAATGCTTAAGGCTGCCCTTGGATTCGAGAATCACACTAAGTTCGCGTTTATCGAGGTTATACGTACGATTACGAAGGCTCACGAAGGCTTAAGGTCGATTACGAACGATTACCGGTGATTATTGATCATTCCCCACGCTAATACGAGGTTAATACGTATTTATAGTATGGAAAACGCGTATTTGAGTGTAACACGTCACTTCCTTAAATAATTTCCACTACGCACGTGGTACAATGCACTGCGTACGTAGTTAGTCCAGTACGCACGTACCGGGTGTTTTAATAATAATTAATTAAACATTAATCGTCTACCTCACCACGCACGTAGTGAGCTCCACTACGCACGTAGTGAGCTTCATCACGCACGTGGTGACCTTCACTTATACTTAAACTTCCAAACACAAATCAACACATGACTAAGTACTTGTAAGCTTAAAACAAATATAAGGAAACACTTAGAATATATAAACATGTAAACCATTAATCAAAACACATTTGAATTAACATTTCAAGTAAACATGTATGTATTGGATTGATAAGAACTAGGGATTTACAATTATGCACCAACAATAATCAACCAGGTCACTCACCTGACCCATTGTCCTCTCTCCAGCATCTTTAATTCCCTGCATTGCTTCAGTATCTCTAGTAAGTGCAGCTTCTTCTTTTGAATGTTTTGCCTTTGGTTGATCTGTTGATGTAGATTTTGGACCAACAACAATTGACTTCAATCTTGGCTTTTCAGCTTTAGCTTCTTCCCTTCTTTGAGTATATGTTGGTGATTTTATTGCAACACTACCCTTAGATGCCACAGTCTTTTTCCTTCTTTGTAAAGGTATTTCCGGGCTTTCTCTTTCAACTCTTCTCTTCTGATCAACAGTAGGTTCTTTTTCCTCTACTGGTCTTGATGTTTCTTTTCTTTGACCAGTAGGAACTTGTTTAGCTTGGACTTGGATAGTTTCTTGTTTCACATTTGCTGCTGTAGAACTTGAACTCTCTGGTACACCTACATTCAACTAGTAGTGAATGATCCTTCCACCTTCTTTCTTTCTTCTCTCATCAATCATCTTTCTAGCAGGTACTTGCTTTAGGTCTTAAGTAAGCTTTGACCTAAGCTTTCCATTTCCATCCTTTTTAAGCATATCACTAGGAAACATCATCTGTCTTCCTGTGTCTTGAGCAAGCTTCAAACTTCTTTCAAGCATGAATTGATCCTTTTCATTCTGAAGCTTCTCCTTTCTCCTCTCCTGCTCATACTCTGCAACTAAAGTCTGCAACTTCATAGATTTGACAGACCTTGGATTGGCTCCTCTGTTGATGAGATAGTCATTGAACTTCTTCTTATCATCATTAAGCTTGGAAGTCTTGGTCTGTTTAGCTGATGACTTTTACTTTGATGCAGCTTCCTTCAATCTCTCTTGCTCATCATCAAATTCCTGTTGCATTTTCTGAGCTACCAACTCATCATCTTGAATCTCTTTCTTCTTAACTTCAAACAATTCAATGATATTCTGTTAGGTACGAGAATCAGATTGAACAATGAAAATGTATTGAGGGTTTTTGTTAACACACCTTTTAGGTACTAGAATGTTGAAAATGTAATTTCTAAAAACTATAAACTTTTGGGTTAAAAGTGGAAATACCCTAAACTTACAACTAGAGGGACTAAAAGTGTAAAAAACTAAAGTTATAAACTCTAGGGGCCTATTTTTGCCATTTTCTAAACTTAAAGGTTATTACTTAAAAGTATATGAACTGCCACTATCTCTAAATTTCATGAATCATTAATCACCTTTGCGTGATATCCCAACTTTACACACCTGTCATCCAAATGCATATCAAAGAGTAAGAAGCGAGTTTTTTTTTAATTATTATCTTGTGAAATAGGGTTTGTTACATATAAAGATAACTAACTTTATTTGCCCCAGAAAAACCAGGAAAGTTTCTGAGTTTTGATGAGGTTAATTTTGACTTTAATTCACAACATATTGTACAATTTTTACAATTATTATTTAATCTTCATAATACATTTATCTTTTGAATCTTATACTTTTTGAATACTTAAAATATGTATGTTGATCTTTTCGTTTTTAGGTACATAAAAACTTTCTAGATGTGCGTTGGATGAAGTAAACACCAAATGTTTACGCCGTAAGAGCCTTGACGACAAAAAGAGTATTTTTGGTTCACGACACATTACATTTTAGCCTTTCACGACTAATTGCGTTTTGGATCACGATGGAAATAGGTGTGTCGTGTAACGACGCACTTGGATTTTTGGTCACGACAAAGTGTGTTTCTGGTCACGACAGAATTGTGAGTTTAAGGGCCTTACGCCGTAAGGGTGCCCTGTTGACCAATAGTTGACTTTTGATGACCGGGAGTTGACTTTTGGGATTTTTCGCGTAGGGTTTTCGTTTGACTGTTATTTCTTGGAGATTATGGATTATTCAAGAAGACGGCTTGATGAGTCTTAGACTGGGTGCATCAGAGCCCACGGGTACCCAGGGGTTTGGGTAACCCTCACTAGAACACCATAATCAATGCTAGGGTAAGAGAGAGAAGGGGTTGCTAGACCTGTGGATGTATCCGTTGCATACACACAAACAACCTTTTTTTTCTTTTTTTCTTTTTTATAATCTCTATATATATATATATATATATATATATATATATATATATATATATATATATATATAAGGCATGCAACCTTCACTTTTAAAATTATTCTATTCTCAAAATAATTTTGGAAATATTAAAAATTGTGGATTAAAAATCGTGGATATAAGAATTTGAATTCAATTGTAATCTATTGGGAGAGGGGGTTGGATGAAAATTATGAGAGGGTTTTATAAACATATGAGGGGGTTTTAAGAAAATGTGAGGGGGTTTTATCTACGTTTTGATATAAATTTTATAGTAATATGACACTTTTTTTAAATTAGTATATTCTCATCACAAATGTGATATTTCATTTACTGCATTATTTTTATTTAAAAATTTTAATATATCAAATACACTTACGAAATACCTGTGCGTGCGTGCACGGGTCAATAAACTAGTAAAATATTAAGAGGGTAAGTATGAGTTGGATGTGGAGGTTTGAGGGTAGAGGCGGGGATGATATGGATACTTATGTGGCAATGGATTTGAGAGGGTTGGATGCACATGGTCTTATGATTTTCAAAACCGAGCATGAGATAAAACGTGTTTTTAATTCGTAAACTAATCGCCATGGGTATTTCATTTGATGTTTATGTGTTGTTTGTAATTATGTGATATTATCGTATGCTATTATTGAGAAGTTTATTGATGTTAATTGTGTCAATTACTCGTATGCTTTGCCATGATTACTATACTTGTGTTATTACTACTTGAGTTAGGGTAGTATCTGATTGCGGACTAGTATAGGATTGTGCCTTAGCCGGGTAGTGTACACTTGGATTTTTGTCTTTCATGCTACTTGTTGACATGATGATTGAAGTATGCTGATTTATGTTTTTGCATGCATGACGATTTGTGATATGTGACTTGATGATTATGTGGTTTGTTGATTTGTCGACTTTGTTGTTTTGATGATTCATGGATTCGGGGAGATGATATATCCACTTATAAAGTTGATTAATCCACTACAAACTCATGTTTCACTAACTTGTAACATAGCTTCAAAGGTGTTGTACCTTTCGTGGATGAATCAATTTATAAGTAAAAGAATCAACTCATGTGGATTTGAGGTTGCTTAAGGTATTTGGGGGTTTGGACTCTTGTTGGGCCCATTGAGGTTTGGGCTTGGGTTTGGAGGTTTGGGTCCATAACTTAGTTTATTAATTAGTTTTAATATCTTAACTTTTTTATTTAGCAACCCATAATACTTACCGGCATTGCTGACACTTGTTTCTTTTTAAACTATGTCTTATGCTCGAGTAGGTTGTAGCTGCTGAGGATTAGGATGTTTGTTACAGGCTTGGGGATAGCGGCCGTAACCTCCTTTAGTAGTACTACCGACTTGTGAATTTTATATGAATTGGTCTGTAATAACTATATTAATTATGTTGAATGTTGAATGTTTTGTGAGCTTGACGTGACACGTGGTTTCTCTGGTAGAACCGCACTGTATAATTATAAATGTTTGAAGTATCCTGTTTTCCACATTTGAACTCTGATAATTTAAAAGTTTTTGAAAAACGAGAAGTTTCGAAATCACGGTGTTACAACTTGGTGCATTTTGAGTAGCAAATGATAGAATATCACCTGGAATTCGTTCTTCCTGAACAGGGTTGGTCCTGAACTTTTCGATGTCTGAAGCGAAAAAGATGCCCTAAATCAAAATTTTCATGTTTGTATTATAAAAGTTTAATTCAAATGCTTCGCACCAATCATTGTGAATCACTAAAGCAATACCGGTGTAAACAAGTGGATAACCATATACATGCTTAATCTAATTAATATGGATATGGATGGATGGAATTCTTATAAATGGATATAAATATAGATATAAATAATGAAAATATAAATAGATATATTCATTGTCATCCCTAGTAATACAACCTGAATGTTTAATTCTACCGTTGTATAAAAAAAACAATGCAATTTCATCATTTATTGAATTGTCATTAGTTTAGTTGTTTAGAATCACTTTTTGTTTATGTAAATGGTTCGACAACATGTGTATCGTTATAAGCTAACACAATAAGATAGCTTCATGTATCAACCAACACAATTCATCATAATCAAATGATTTTGAAAAAAATTATTAATATCACGAAAACAATTGTAGTAAACAACAATGACCACAAATTTCACAAGTTTTATCATATCATATTAATAAGCTCGAAACCCTTCAAAAAAATTCTAAAAAAAATATAGTCGATCGATTGGTAACATTTTTATAAAATTTAGATTGCAAGTATCAATTGTATAAACCTTTTTTAATTTAATTAAAAACAAAGTGATAACATTTTTAAAAAGCTATAAATACTTTAAAGTGGATGGTTTAAAAAAGAAAAATGAAATTCATCTTCTTTCCCATTTCTATAACTTATGAAAACCTCCATGGCCAACATTTTTGTGAAATCACTTAAAGAATCTAAATTTTATTCTACAAAATAGTATTTATTGATCAGATACTACAACTTTTTCGGATGATCTGGGCGGTAGTCGGTTCGCCCATGCCAATGGCCGGCCATGGGCGAAGTCAGTGGGGGTATATGATTAGCTTATGTTTTATTTCAAGTATAAGAGTTGGTTAGTTGAGTATTTTATGATTAGCTGGGCATATGTTATTGGTTAAGTTCTTTATATGATGAATTGATCATCCAACACTTAGGCTGAGCAAATTTATATTTACATTTTAGTACATTTTGTCAGCTGAGTCGTGAATTTTGTTATTTCAGTACATTGTTTAATTTGTATTTGTTCTTAAGTTAAAGACAGAACATGTGTTGTTCTATTATGCCTTAGATCTCTCTTTGTAAAAGTATTTACATTTTTTGAATCAACATTAAGTCAAAAAGGATTGATCTTATCATCTGGAAAAGGAGAAAGATACATATGAAGAAGAAGATCTTAAAGATTTGCTCAACAACTAAAGTATTGTGGGTAACTCCATACTTTGTAAAGTCAAATCTGAAAAAAAAATATGTGTGTTGATAAAGAACAAGCATGGAAAGAGAAGTTTAAAGTTCCTAGGTAAAAGGTATGAGATTCAATATAATTATATTGTGAGTGGGTTACACTTTTTTAGAAAAGTACATTTATTTAATCATTGATTAAACTAACTTTATTTTTCACCCACTAACTTTATGACTACACCCACTAACTTTTCACCCATGCATGTTTACCATGCAAAGTATCCTATGCAACACTTCAAGAAACAAATTGAGAAGCAAGTTCATGCTTTTAAGCAAGAACAAATTATAGAGTTAAGCTTAGTGTATAGTCAAAATCGTTTATGTGTTGAACCTTCTTAACATTAGTTGTTTAGAAGTAGCTTTGTCTATGTGTTAGACAATTAGTTGACATCTTTTATTTCACATAGAATTTCCGATTCTAATACATGCAATTCTTGATTCATTATCAATAAGAAATATATAAAAGTATAAACATGTGTCTCTTAATTTAAAATGTATTCAACCCCTCCTCACCCCCCCCCCCCCCCCTCCTTCTACAAACATTTGTTGTAGTATTCAATATGAGACTAACAACTTACATACAAAAAAACACAATTGGGAGATGCCTCCCTTGGTTATAACATAACACACACACAAGCATATAGCCATAAGTTCACACTTATGTTTCTGTAAAGAGTTCATGTAACTCACCTCAGCTGATGTTCTACGGCTTTGTAATCTACTCAGTTCATAATTATCATCTGGTGTTAACACCTACACTCGAATCAACATCAATTTTAGATTATGATTTTTGTTGTTCAATAGTGGCCAACACGGTCCGTGTTTAATCACACGACCTACTCACATGGCTACACAAGACGTATTCAACCCAGTGTTCAACCCTAACCTTACACAACCCGTGTTTAGTTTCTGACAGCAATTGTTAACCGTAAACATGTTGTTTTTCGTCTAGAACACAATTTTAACATTACCAATTTGTTTTCCAACACCTGGTATCAATTCTAAATAGAAAATAACACTTTTAAGTAACAAAAGACTCTCATTTGATCATCCATTGATCAATTACATTAAACACTCGATATTTGAGCCATTAACATCAAATTCACCTAACTTAACATCATGCAACTCTAAAACCAATATTAATGGATCTCTAATTCATTTGAAATTGTGTTAAACTATTACAAAACATTCAAAGATCAATCTACTTTTGTCAAGAACACTTACCCTTCAATAGTTTATCAAGAACTAATCAAAAACACTAGATTTTGGTTAAATAACCTTACCTTAAAGCTTGAATCCACAAGAAACACCAAAATTCTACTCCAATTCAATCACAATTCCAATTTTTGAAGTTCTCCTCCTTGCTCTCGTTTTCATCCAGATGTTTCACCATCACAATTTTGACCAACGTCAACTAAACTATTGTTTATGCATCAAACTTTTGGATATTGGCAAGTTAAGTCCTTCTAGTTTCTTTTATAATATTTATACCACGATAATTAAATACATCATATAAATATCTATGACTCTGAGTATTTGAACCCAAAACTATAACTAAAATAAAATAACATAATATTGATAACACTAAAGTTTTTTTTATAAAAATCGAAAGTTAACACTTAAATTTAGATATACTCTAATTACTTATTATAATGCTCTTTTCTAAATTTTGAGGTGTTACATGAAAGGAGCGATAGTTTTGGTCTTGGTTAAAAACGACATTTTTTGTTGGAGAAGGTGGGGGCAACCGAAGTAGGTGGTGGGCGGTGGTGATGGAGATAAGAGCGCGCGTGGAGAGAGAGAGAGAGAGAGAGAGAGAGAGAGAGAGAGAGAGAGTATGTGTATGTGTGTGAAAAGATAGATAAATGGATAGATTGTTAGGTTTTTTAAATAGTTTAATATTAGAAAAAACATTATTAATATAAAAACCAATTAATATTTAAAAGAAAAATAATAAAATATTGGGATAAGGGCATTTTGGTCCTTTCAAGTTTAGAGAGACTAAATGTGTAATGAATTCGAGTTGGGATGGACTGGATCCGTAAGTTTTCGAGTCCAAAGACCAAAACAATTTGGAACAAAAGTTAATAAATACTTTTTATTTTTTTTGAAAGGAAGTTTGAAAATACTATTGATATAATTTTGAGATTTATAAGAATTTATATGTAATTTACCAATTTTACAAGGATATATATATGGAATTATTTCTAAGTATGAATGAAAATATAAAAAGTAATATCTAGATTCAAATATTTTAAATACAGTGGTAAGTTTAATTTTCTTTTCATGTAAAATAATTTTTTTTGTGGGTTTACTTTATTTAGTTAACTTAGGTATGTGTAAAGTCATGTATTATTCAAGGCACTCCAAGTATAATATTTGAGAGGAGTAATGAACAGTAACCTTTTATATATGATATTTCTATTTGATTAATGATGTTTGAAAACACAATTGCATTTGTCAGGTTGGTTGGTCTTTCACTTCACATCCTTGGGGTCTCATGTTCGATTCCCTTTCTCATATTTTTTTTCCCTTTGATTTCCTTTCTTTTATGTGTCCCTTTCACTTTTTTTTCAATCTCACACGTTTCCAATACTCTTACTTGCTTCTTACCTTTCATCTTCTTTCCAGAGCTTTCCATTTTTCACATGACTGAAACATTACCATTAAAGGTTTTTCTTCAAGGTGGGTGTTGGTGACTCCATTTTGCTGAACTCCTTCCTGTAATTCATTTTCAACGTATTTGATGATATATATACACTCACATTTCACTACTTCCATAGAATGCGTATGGTGTATACTACACTGAAAGTGTTTGTAATCAGTTACCATTAGCGAAGCATAAGCAAATGTCAGATTGGTAGCTTAACAAAGGTACCGGATAAAAGTCTTTTTCATGACCCACGCATGCACTTATGATTGGCTTCAGATTTGTTTAAACACAAGGAGTTCAAGTGTCTTGAAAGTGGGTTTAGGTACATTTTCTTTAAACATAATTTATTTATACACGCCAATTGTTTGATGAGATGCTCTCAAGAGAAATCTCTCAATTTCATATTTATACACTTGATTTCTACAAACTCATGTTTGGGAAGATGATAAGAGAAGGTGTAACCTTATCTACAAGTTGTAATTTGAGCTCGATCATCTATCAACAGATCCAAATAGGTTATGTTTAAAACAAAAAATTTCATAGTTTATACATGTTTTGAGTCAAAAGATTGTTTCTTTGCTTTTAGAAAGAAGAATGCTAGAAATTCTTCTTGAATGCATATGTTTGTAAACCTTACCTAGTTACATTGATGTTAGCTAATATAATGGCAATAAGTCACTGGTCCATTAGTATATATTTTCTATTTGGTACTACATGATCTCTTTGTTTTGATCATGTTTGCGTTATTTCTGTTTTGTTCTCCTTTTTCACCCTTGCTGCTTAATTACTTATTTTATTTGAATTTTGTTTTATTATTAGTGTCCGACCATGCCACCCATTAAATGCTTTTCCAAGTTTTAATCTTTGAAGTATAAGATGAAACTAAAAGCTACAAACATGTCATACGTGCAGGTCGTATATAAACGAATTATACAAAAGTCACAGTCAGATTTTCACTAATTAATGATAGTGTGTATGTTAACTTGTTTAGACTAATTTATATGTTTTGATGTTTTTTCGGGTCTAAAATAGAAAACAAAATTCTCATTATTTTAGATAAATTTTGACTCCAACATGGTAGACTTCTATTTATATTTACCTTTTAAAGTTACAAAAGACTCATCTAATTTAGGTTTTCAAAATTTTTTAATAAGCTTCAGTGAAATCTTTTTAAAGAAGTTGAACTAAATACATGTACAAGGTGTGCACTTGCACAGGCTCAATAAAATATAGGACCTCCATTTCTTATGTCCACATATATATATATACACAAACAAAGTTACGTGTCATAGAGATCCGGTAGTTAACGAACACAGGCCGGCAGCTTCCACTTCTAGATCAAATCAAATCAATGGCATTGTTGATCACTAAAGTTATATTCCCGACAATCCTCGTCACTTTGCTTTTTTTCTTCTTCTTCTTCTACTGGAAAATCTCTGCAACCTTCGACGATATTATTAACAAACAAACACTCGCCGAAGGTATACACACACACAATCATCTCTTTCCATCCTTTAATTAATTAATTGTATATTTTTATGAACGAGTTAGCTATTACCCGTGCGTTGCGGAGGGAAAAATAACGATCAATAATACTAAAAATAACATATAAACATGAATATTTAAAATAAGGTAGAAAAATCTATACAATTAGAAATTTGATATATATTAATTTCTTTTAGAAAAATTCAAAGTGCATTTCGCATCACTCGATTCGATCTCAAATATATATATATATATCTGATATCAATATAACATATAACTATTATCTTCACAATCAAGGAAAGGTTTTAAATAATGAAGAAAACTTTCATGAAATCATTTTAACTTTTCATATAAAAACATAAAGAAATTAAACCTCAAAATACATAAACATATATATATATATATATATATTTAAAATAATATATTAAATAAAAGAAACTTAAAACATATTATCTATAAGAAAAGTATAATTAGACTACTTCAAAACCAAATAATAAAATAAAATAAAAATATTAATATCTTTTATAACCCAAACTGTAAAGTTTACAAAATCGGTATATAATTAATAATGATAACAATAAATATCTAATATTTGTATAAGAGAAACAAAAAAAAATATAAACATAAAAGGAAAAAGAAAAGAGCTAGTAAGGTATTGTAGTAAAAAACAAAATAAATAAATAAATATTGAGTGGGATGATATTTTAACTCAATTCTAAACTTTATAGGTAAGACATGTTACCACTTAATTTACTAAGTCTTTGAGAAAATTTTTATACTTTACTCTTTATATATAATATTTCTACTGAAAACATAAGAGTTACTATTATTCTTCTTCATAAATATTATATATTATAATGTCCCATTTATAAAAAATGATATATATTATTTAATTTACTTTTGTTATCAATAATTAAAGACTTCTTTGGATCTTGGATAGTTTCTCTTATCATCTTCTTTCAGTGAAATGAATTGAACTAACCTACAAAGGTATGTAAAGCATTTAAGATATCATGTATTTAATAGCATATGTATCTTTAAGAAATAGTAGATTGTATTCGGAATTTCAATATCACACCATTGAAGATAGAGCAAGCATATGTTTTCCAAATATTAAATCCCTACTCTATATATCAAACAAAAATGTGGTCACAAAAAGTTTCCAATAACTTTGCATTATTTTGGTGTGAGATGGTAAGTTGAGCCCCCAAAATTATGTGAAAGTTGGTGCGGATATTGTATGTTTATTTCATCATAAGAAAATTATTCATTTATGCCTATTTTTATTTATATATTGTAAAGTTTATAAAGATGTAAATATTAAAAAAAAAGTTTGAAGTTTAAATCTTTAATATATATTGACAAAAAAAGTTATAATGTTATCATTTCATAGTTAGAATTTCTTTCCTATAATTATTTTTTTAAAGAGTTTTTCCTGGTTAAGATTCCTCCATGAGGCGCTAAGCCTTTGGCTCAAATGTACGTGGTCTAACCGGTTTTACTCTTGACCGTTTTCGAAGCATCCCCCTGACTATACCTAAATGAAACCTACTGAGACTTGAACTCCCTCGCCTATGGGGGCAAGTGGTCTAACCGATTTTCCCTACTAATCATCCTCATTTATTTTCTTAAATGACTAATGAATTGAACAATTTCTTACGTCAAAAGCCTTAGGCCGTGTGGGCACGGATCGTAAGTAGAGACATGTTACCCGTCTTCTTAATTGGATCTCATGTCATTCAAAAACAATTTGCAATAAAACCCTAATTCTTGATTGGGGTAAAGCCACTAAATAGCTGTCAACTTTCCCTCATTTTTCATTGTGGCACGTCTACTTTTTTTACATATGTGACCAGCTAACTTATTAAAACGTGTTAATATGCTCATTTTGTTTATTTTGACCTGCTATAGCAGGTCACCTTTCCCCCTTCTCTTCTTCACCTTAAAATCGAAACTTTAAACCCGAAATTATCCATTTATACCTGATGAAAACTAATGATCTTGAGTCTATAGAAAGGTAATCGAGTTGTCTATAATATAATACAAAAAACCCGACTAAAAACGAATTAATATAAGTCAAATAATCAAAATACCGTAAAGGTGCTTAATGGGTCATACTCGGCTTTAATTAACAATTTATTGGACTATACTTGATGAAAATTCCGGAATTTGGTGTCCTTTGAAAGGTGAAAAGATTATCAGTAATAATCTGTAAAAAAATTATCTAAAACGAGTAAAAGTTGAGCGAAAAATTAGTTTTTTTCTGCTCTGTTTTTGAATTGAAATCGAAGAACAATCCGACATTTTAATCTCGAAATTCTTTATTTAATACATTATGAAAAATTATGATTCTTGATCCTATGGAAAGATAATCGAGTTATCTATAAAGTAGTACAAAAAAAGGGCAAAAATGAGTTTAAAGTGAATCAATTCTTTAAAAAACAGTACGATAGTATTGAATGATACTTAACCGACTTTAATTAGCAAGTTCTTGGCCTACATTTGATGAAAATTCATGAATATAGTGTCTTTTGAAAGGTAAAATGATTATTTACAAGGTTCTGCAAAAAGAATTAATGAAAATGATCAAGAATTGATCAAGAAACCTACTGGACAAGTTGTAGGTCGAATTTTGACACATTGACACATTTTTAATGACTTGACTGGCCACATGTGTAAAAAAAATTAGACGTGCCACAATAGGAAATAGGGAAAAGTTGACAGTTATTTAGTGGCTTTAATTTAGTAATAGATTTAATCTTAGCCGTTCATTTCTTTTAATTTTAAAATTTTGATTTTGACTTATTAGAGTCAAACTAATGTGACTAACAAATTTGAATTAAGATAAAAATAACTCTTAATCAAATCAATGATAAATATCAATGAAATTAAAAGTTTAAAATAACTTACTAAAATAATAAGAAATAAGGTAAACTTAAAAACAAATTTAATCAGGTACAATATATCAATATGTGTTATACTAATCTTTAAATATTAATATAAAATAGCATTATTTATTATCCTTATAATTTTTTTGTTTCTTATAATTATTTAATATTTTTATTGATTTTAATATTTAACTTTCTTAAACAATACGTATATATATATATATATCACATTGGAATTACTCTAGTAGTAATAATAAATAATAAGTAATAATAAGAACATATTAAAAAAATATAAAATAATATTAATAATCGTAAAAACTAATAATAATAATTACAATAATATGTTTATAATAATAAAAATACATAATAATAGTAATTATATTGAAAGTAAAAATAATAATAATAATATATGATAATGCATATAGTAACAATTGAAATTACAGATATTAAAAATATTAATAATAATACTGTTCAAAAAAATAATAATATTAATAATAATAACTATAAAAATAATAAGAATTGATAAAATGACTCATCCAAATATGTTTTATACTTTTTCATAGAAAATAAAAATTCTCCATTTCATTTAAAAGCGTATTTCGAATTTTCTAAAAAATGCCACTTTTCTACAAAATTAGGAAAAGAAAATAGAAAACTTTTTAATGACTTAACACATGAATTTTTATAATTTGCAAAAGATACATAACCGATCAATAACTTAAAAGAATATACATCCTTCTTATTGTATCACCCCCATTATATATTGCAAGTACAAATTTCATGAAATAACAGTAAATTTACTAAATATATATTCTAACAAATTTTAATATTTCATTTATTTAAATGCAAAAGTTAGTTGGGCAAGTAGAACAATTTAGGCTAACATTTGTTTCATACTTTAGATGTGATGCACACTGTGGCCTTATCTACTCAAAGTGTTACCAATTTCAAGGCAGGCTGTAATTTAGTTTTCTTTTTCCTTTAAAAAGGTTAAATTATATAAAAAGTCACTAAACCTTATATAATTTCTCGAGATATTCAACTCTTTTTTTTTTTAAATTAAGTTACTAAACTTGTTTTTAGTTTAAAAAAATATTTTTTTTACTTGTATAGCAGGTAACCGATTACCTTCTCCGGCAATAAACAATAAACGACAACGACATCCTCCTTTAAATCAAACCCATAAACAAAATCCAATGCTGGAATCTATCCCTCGAATAAGAATTTGTACTACCTCACCATAATTTTGAACAACAAACAAAATCAAATTTTGTTTATCATTGACTTAGATGAGTAAAATCGATCTGGTGTATCATAAAAAAATATTCAGATCTTTAGAAGGTTTCAAGCGCCGGACAAGTATTCAAATTCAATGTATATATACTTAATACACATGATACAAGTTGAAAATGCATAAAATCATTATGCTCACGAGATTTGATGTTGTCACGTGATTCCAAACGTACATTTATCTTAATTAATCATTATGCATTAAAATGAGCAACATAAGAGTATAAGGATAAGTAGGAGGATATATCATCTCTCTAAGGATAATTTGTATCTATAAATCATTTAGTAACGTCCCCCAACAATGGGTCCATGTTTAATATAGAGACGATAAAACGACGCTTAAAAAACATGTGTATAGTTTTAATCTCTAAATCTTTATTATAGATTTCATGTCTCCAATCGCTATACTACCATCACGAAGATTTCGACTATAGATTCTTCTACAAATCATGTTAAGTAATATTAAAAATTTTGAACTTTTTAACCTCCCAAAGTATATATATATAGGTGTGATGTATGCATGAATGATTGCAAGAAAGTGTAAAGTGTTGTCCACATAAACTGACAGTGAGAGGGATGGAGATAGAAGCAACAATGGTTGATGTAAGATCTGAAGTAGTAGAAGATGATGTTTGTTTTGTTGATGTTTATTTGATGTGGGAAGACTTAACAGTTGTGCTTCCAAACAGCAACAAGAAACCCACTAGGAGGATACTAAATGGAGTGACTGGTTATGCTCAACCCTCAAGAATCATGGCTATTATGGGTCCTTCTGGTTCTGGAAAATCCACCCTTCTTGATTCTTTAGCAGGTATGTATTTATTTTTGTTAAGATTTTCTTAAGATTAAAAAGTAACAATTTTCAAATAACAAGTCTATGTAAGAATTGCATATATAGATACAGATGGGAATTTTGTGATTCTCAAGAATTATATATCAATTTACTACTTGCTGCATCATAATATGTTTGTTTCCATATATGCTCTAACAACCATAACAACATGTAAACTTGCAATAGTGATTTTGCCATTATTTTTTAAAAAAACTTGCATTAGTCATTATGCAAATTGCATACAATTATCATAATATCATAAACATGAGAGAGTATAGCCTCTAAATTCCGGAATTCTTCTTTGGGTAATTTCTGGTTTCTCAAATTTATGTTTCTTCATCTCTCTTTCTCTCTCATACACACACAGTCGCACACACATAAAAGTGTCTGTCAGTGGATTCGAATTACATTCTAGTTAAAAAAGAATTGATGGATTTATCATTAGGTCGAGCTTTAATTCACTAATTATTTATCCAAAAATGTTATAAATATATTTAAAATTCAAACGAGAAATCTTTTTTCGTGTGTGTTTAAATTTTTTGTAACATCATTAATACCCCTCACTAATGTGTTATTAATGAGCCTAAGCACATTAATAAGTCGTTACCATTAGGCATTACCGATTAATTTATTTTAATCAAAGGCTAAGATTAGTTTATACCACTCTCACACGAAAAAAGGTTATGTTAATTTGAACCCTTTCTATATATATGTATAAGAAAACTAAAAAGGAGTGAAAGTGGGATGAAGTAATGAACGGTTACAAGTTACAAGTTTGGACATGAAAATGATGTGTTAATAATATAAGGGAACTTTAAAACGAATGAACGTGTAAATAATTGTCTGTCATAGTGTCATCTTACTAGCTAATGTGAAGATATGTTATGGATTAATTTGTGGATAACATATTTTGCTCATACGTAATAAAATAGATAATAATACCCTTATCTTATTATCAACTTCGTTTCCTTTTCTTATTTACATGTTTGAGGGCAAAAAATTCTAAACATAATTTATTATCAAAGCTAAATATCGTTGTATACAAATCATACCTTATATATACACATGCATCTTACATGAATTTTTGGCACATTAAAGTTATTTTATCCGATAGAAATTAATTTCCAACATTTTTGCATTGTTTTTTGTGTGAGATGGTAAGTTTAGCCCTCAAAATAATGTGAAAGTAGAACAAGAATTGAATTTTCTTTTAGATTAATAAGTAACTAGTATATTTTTTATATATTCATAATTAATTTAAACAAAGTTTGTATAAATATTTATGGGTAAAGTGCGCAAAAAGATTATAAACTTTGTTAAAATTGTCATTTAATATAGCTAAACTAACTTTATTTTAAACTTAAAAATACAATCAAGGCATAAACTTGCGCTATTCTATGCAAATGATATGACCAATGTCACCCATTTTTTCAATATTTTTTATGTTGAATCTTTTAACTAAAAAAAATCTAAGGATATTCATTGTTCATCACAAGTTGTTATGATGTTTTATGGATTCGTACACAAAGATATATTCTTCGCTTCATACACAAGTTACTGTTATGATTTATCATGCATAAGCCCATTTTGTCCTTGTTCTTAGCTTAAGCCTTTTCTAAATCAAATATAAAAGGGGATGTTATTATTTTAACATTATCCTTCTCACATATTACACATGTTAAATCGATGAATTATAGTTTCAATCCAGGTTATATATTCGTATTTGTCATATCATATGTATAAATTTAGATTATTTAAGGGGTTCAAATAGAATCAACCTTTAAAAATTGTATAATAATAATTACGAGTTCTGAACATGCAACCAAAAACCTAACAAAAACTCAAAAAATCTGAGTTAAAAAAACCAAACCAAACCTAAGAAAATAAACAATTTAATTAACACAACGGAGGAAGTGAAAACTTGATTATTTCCCTTTGAGATTTCTCCTTCAAAGCCAAGAACACAACATGAAACTGTGTGTGTATGAATCTGATGAAAGAAAAGGGGTACCGCATTTGTGAGTCAATTAAATCGAAAGCAGGTATCTCGTTCTCCTATCTAACTCACAACTTAATACTCGTTTACCTGTTTTAACTAAAAGGAATATTTTTGAAATCATTATTTATAACCGATTTAATATTTTATTAATTTTCATTATTATTTTTATATATCCATTTCACAACTAAAACTCATAGTATAGGTTAATAACTAGAATATTTTTAATTAATTATTTAAAATAACTACGTACCGAATTCACGCACGATTAGGCTCGGTTTGAAGATGTTACAATATGTAAGTGTAATTATACTTAAATTAAATACAATTAACTACACAAATCATTTCCTCTTCTTTTATTTTCATTTACCCTTGTTTTCTGTAAAATGATGCTTACTGTGCAGGTAGATTAGCAGGAAATGTTATCATGACAGGAAATGTTCTTCTTAATGGAAGGAAAAAGAGGCTCGATTATGGTGCCGTTGTGAGTATCCATATAATTTTTTATCACAAACACACTCGTCTACTTAATCTACACGTATGTTTATAACAAGATTTGAACTCTCAACTTTAAAAAGGATGAACACCTTAATCCATATAATTAAAACATATGTTGATCAAGTGTTATTCTCAATTTACCACAAATTTAAGTCCTCATTACCACCGTAATAGATTTATAACGGACTTAGGGGTTGTTTGTTTATTGTGAAAAAAACCTCTTAGTACTCTGATTCATTAGGAGCTTTTAATGTGTAAGGAGTGTTTGTTTTTTATTGTCATTAAGACGTGAAAGCCTCTTGAAAGCTTTAAATGAATAAGAGATAAATTTACCGTTGAAAACCTCTTAATGTTATATAATGCCATATTTTAAGAAATTGTCGGTAACAAACCTCAATTTCTATGCCTTAAACTATTGGTATCCTCTAAAATTCTTTACACCACAATTACGAGCCACCTCAAACTCCTTGACTATCGCCGACTCAAAGTGCACAAACGTTGTCGCCCTACCCCCACTCTCTAATAGTTATCATCGCTCTCAAAATCACCTACTATCACCATCTTACTTACAATCCTAAACAATCACTGCCATAATCACACTCTCCGACCTTCGTAATCATACTCACAATATTGCCAACACCTCTACCTTACAATTAGTATTTCAAGCCCTTGTCATGGTTTTTTTTTCTAATTTTGGTTTTGTTAAAATTTTGGTGATGTTGATTGTATTTAAACTTTGATGAATATCAAATATGACAAAAATAGATAATTACAAACATTCACATCTTTTATAATGATAAACAGTCAAATATGAATAAGATTCAGACATTTGAACCATCTCTTATTATTTAAACATGGTATTAGATTCAGACATAAAATCTCTTATAAAAAAATAAAACGGGCCTAATCTCTTAACGTGAAGGAGGAAAGAACACCCAAATCGATTTTCAACACGATAATTATGACCCCCTAACATAATACGACTCACTATTAATCCATTTAGAAGAAGGGAAAAGAACCAAACCAAATGTATTATTAACAAGATCAATCGCAATTAGACTTCTTTAGAAAATCGAAAAAATGATTCATGGTATTTTTTTATTTTATTTCTGGAAATGGCAAAGATATCATTAAACTAAAAACAAACTAGTAAGATACTGACACACATGGTCGGAGACACCATGGGGGTAGGGTTTACACTTATAAAGACTAAACAATAACTAAATTAAATAAATTAGTTCTCTAGAATGTTCGTAAGTTGTTGTATCTCTATGGTAACTCTTTATGTAGATCCTAAAATCTCTCCTTTCCCTGTATTATTTCTACCTATATATTCCATGTATATTCTATTTTAAAGAATTGAATACAATAATATATTCTCCGATTTACCTTTATATGGTATCAGAGCCATCTTCTTCTCCCACGAGCAGATCCCTATCATCTTCCTCTTTCATTTGATCCTCCATGGCTAGCAAATCCCAACTGGTTCAAATCACTGCCTCCACTCACTTCCCAGTTCGACTCACCTCCAACAACTTCCCTGCCTGGCGCAATCAGGTTGATTCCACCCTAATTGGTCTTGACCTCGACTCCTTCATCAATGGTACACAGAAACCACCACAGCCAACCCTAGCCGACAATAAACCGAATCCAGAATATCTACCATGGTATCGGCAGGATCAAATCATCATCATTGCCATCCTTGGAAGCTGCTCAGAAACAATACATCCCCTCATCTCATCAGCGATTACTGCTCAAGATGCATGGAATCGCTCAATTCAAGTTATGCGAGTGTTTCACGAAGTCGTATCATCTCCTTAAAATCAAAGTTAGTTACAAACCCAAAAGGAAATCGTTCGATTCAAGAATTTCTTCAAGACATGAGGTCCATTGCTAATGACCTTGCTCTTGCGCATAACCCAGTTCCAGAAGAAGACCTTCTGGTCCATATTCTATCTCTCATCTTGGTGATGAATTTAATACTATTGTTGCTGCTATTAAGGTTCGTGAGGCACCTCCCTCTTACCCAGAACTCTTTGACAAGCTAACTGATTTTGAAAGAAGTCTGAAAGAAGCTAGTCCAATGGCTGATCTCATGGTTTCACAACCAACTACATAATGAGAAATTGATGAAACATGCACACATCAAACCCGTTTCAGAGAAATTCTCGCACCTTCACCACACAGGGAAATAGTAAGTCAAAATGGCCCCAATAACTCTTGTGAAAATCAATTGGAACAGAAACACAACATCTGTCAGTTTTGCACCATTCCAGGCCACACCACTCAAGACTGCCGTAAACTATCCAGATTCCTAAAAGACAATAATATTTCAGTTGCCAACCCCATGCCTCAGCTTCAATTGATAATGTTACCACATCTGATCACTCTTCTTCAATTCCACCAACATGGTTATTTGATACCGCTGCATCTCATCATGTGACATCTGATCGATCCGCACTACATAATATCTCTGAATATGGTGGGCCAGACGAAATCGTACTTGGTGATGGTAACAGATTACATATTTCTCATGTTGGTTCAAAGCATATCAACATACCACATAAACCTTTATCCTATGTATTGTGTGTTCCTTATTTACGTCGCAATCTTATTTCAGTCGCAAAATTATGTAAGACTAACCATGTTTCTGTTGAATTTTTTCCAAATCATTTCTTTGTGAAGGATCTACGTACGGGGGCACGTCTCATGCGGGGTGAGAACCACGAAGATGCTTATCATGCTACCTTGCCATCCAAGCATCAACTTAATCTCACCACTACCTTGTCTCCGCTTCAGTGGCATCATAAACTTGGCCACCCATCCATTAAAGTGTATAAGTCCATTATTTCAAGTTTAGGTCTTACTTCAAAAGTATTTTCTGATTCAAGTCTTCATTGTTCTTCTTATTCAATTAATAAAAGCCATAAATTACCCTTTGGCAAGAACTCATTTGTTACTACTATACCGCTGCAACTTGTCTATTCTGATATGTGGGGCCCGGTTCAAAAATCAATTGATCATTTTACATATTATGTTATCTTTGTGGACTACTACTCCAAATATAACTGGCTTTATGCCATGGAAAAGAAATCGGATGTGGCTACAATATTCCCACAATTTAAAAAGCTTGTTGAAAACTTCTTCCAAACACCTTTGGTGTCACTCTTCACTGACAATGGAGGGGAATACATAAGTCTCCGACCTTTCCTTCGAACCAATGGTATCTCCCACTACATCACACCTCCCCACACTCCAAAACAAAAAGGGGTGGCCGAAAGCCGACACCGTCATATAGTTGAAACTGGCCTAGCCCTACTTCGCTATGCCAACCTTCCCCTAACCTTTTCGTCCCATGCCTTTCAAACAGCCGTTTACCTCATCAATCACCTTCGTACCAAATCTTTAACCAACCAAACCCTATTTCAACGTCTCTTTCAACAATCAGCCAGCTACACCAAAGTAAAACCCTTCGGTTGTCTCTGCTATCCTTGGTTACCACCATATGCAACCTCTAAGCTTCAACCTTGCTCATCACCATGAATCTTTCTTGGCTACTCCATTTCTAAATCCGTCTACAAGTGCTTTGACCCCCACACTCGTCGCCTATACCACTCTCATCATGTTGAGTTCATTGAATCCAAATTCTCATCCTTCTCCTTTCTCTCTTCATCACCAGTTCCCACTACGGATGACTTCCTTAATAACACTCCCCCGTTCTTGCCACCAGTGTCAATTCCATCTCCTGACTTCACTCCATCACACCCTACCTTTCCATCACCCTCATCTTCCACACCGCCCATTCCCGATCACACCACCTCCCACACCAAGTCAAACTCCACTCTCCACCTCAACCACATATCCGTCACCAAGTCAAACCCCACTCATTACCTATTCTCGCCGACTTAAACTCACCACTCCACCTCACTCCACTCTCCTCATCTAAATGAAATCAATCCAACACCTTCACCATCTAACCAACCAAACTCTACACCTAACTCAACTGCAACCAATCTCCTTCCTCCATCCTCCCCACCTCAACCTGGACATAGAAAACAAAACCCTAAATATTTCAACTCCTCTTTTGTCAACACTACCACTCTTCACCCCATACCACCCACACTTGAACCCAATACCCATCATCAAGCTCTCAAAGTTCCCAATTGGCGCCAAGCTATGGACCTTGCATTCAATGCTCTCATGCAAAATGGTACTTGGGAACTTGTTCCCCTAGCCTCTCACCAACCCATAAGATGCAAATGGGTCTTTTGCATCAAACGCAATCCTGATGGTACAATTGTCAAATATAAGGCGCGTCTTGTTTCCAAGGGAATTCTTCAGCAATATGGTAAAGACTATTTTGACACTTTTAGCCCTGTCACAAAACCCGTTACCATTCGAGTTATTATTTCCATTGCTCTTACCAACAACTGGCCCCTTCAGCAACTAGATGTCAACAATGCTTTCCTATATGGCACCCTTCATAAAGAAGTATTCATGACACAACCTCTGGGCTTCACGCATCCTCAATTTCCAAATCATGTATGCAAACTTCGCAAGTCGCTTTATGGTCTCAAACAAGCCCCTCGGGCTTGGTATATGGAACTCACCTTCTTTCTTCTTAGCTTTGGTTTCCGAAAATCCCATGCCGATGCCTCGCTCTTCATATATAACCATGCGGGAGTCACTTGTTTCTTCATGGTGTATGTTGATGACATCGTTCTTACCGGCAATAACTCTGCTTTCCTTACCCACTTTATCCACACTCTTTCAAAGCATTTTTCAATCAAAGATCTAGGTCCTTTACATCACTTCCTAGGTATTGAAGTCATTCCCATGACCTCTGGATTGTTTCTCTCTCAACATCGTCACATACAAGATCTCTTAACCCAATTTCACATGGATGGCGTGAAAGAGGTGGCCACACCTTTAAGCACTTCAGTGGTTCTTACCCCCGATGACGGCTCCCCGCACGTTGATCTGACACCCTATCGGAAACTTGTTGGCTCTTGGCAATATTTAGCCTTCACCATACCGGATATCTCCTTTTCTGTTAACAAACTTACTCCGGTACTTGAAAGGTACAATCCATCATGGTCTATTACTCAACCGCAACTCGGCTCTTGATCTGAAGGTATTTTCAGACTCCGATTGGGAAAGGGTTTCAAGTAATGGCCGATCCACCACAGCCTATATCTTATACCTTGATATAAGGCACTTGCCAATGTAGCATCAGAAGCCTCTTGGGTCGAAAATTTAATAGCTGATCTGGGATCACCAAGACCAAACCCACCATGTTATTCTGTGACAACACAGGTGCAACCTACTTGTGTGCCAATCCTGTGTATCACTCACGAATGAAACATGTGGCCTTGGATTACCATTTTGTTCGAGAAAAAGTTGTTGATGGATCACTACGGATTCTGCATGTCAACTTGACAGATCAGCTGGCTGATACTCTCACCAAACCACTTGGACGCAACGTATTTCTCAAACTTCGCTCCAAGATTGGAGTATCCGACGGATCCTCCATCTTGCGGGGGCGTATAAAGACTAAACAATAATTAAATTAAATAAATTAGTTCTCTAGAATGTTCTTAATTTGTTATATCTCTTATGGTAACTCTTTATGTAGATCCTAAAATCTCTCCTTTCTCTGTATTATTTCTGCATGTATATTCCATGTATATTCTATTGTAAAGAATGGAATACAATAATATATTCTCTGATTTACCTTTATAATTTTGTGGCAGTGTAAAAAAATTAAAGTTTAGGGTATCTTGGTATAAGCCCTCATAGAACATATTAAACTTTATATCAAATTCAAGACATCTAAGTTTTATACAGTTAATTCAATGTTAGAACTATGGTTCAAAAATATATTTTCATACTAAAACCGTATTCATATTTGCTTTTAAGTTTCGTTGGTATTAAGAAATTGGAGGGGTTCACTTCGCTTTGATATTGGGGATAAATGTTTTAAATGAAAAACTTAAAGGAGTAAAATCTTTGGCGCCAAAGCTACATAAATAAGAAAAAACAGCCTCACTACTAGGAGTTATAGGAATTCATTAAAAAAATTAACATTATAATTTGTTTCTTCGATCTATGTTTGATCTAAAATAAAAGCTTATATGCAGGAGAATATGAGAGCTGCAAAAAGAGGAGAAATCCTTGTTATTATTGAGTAATATCCCACAGTAGACAGATAAAAGTCACTTCATAATGTATTTAATAAGAGTATTAAGCTACTTCATTCATAACCAGTTGGTATGAGTTGGAATCAATAAACTTACGATTATTTCTTTTGTTCCAAATCACCCAAACATAGGCATAGCACGCAACCACTACAAGAAAAATCCTTGTTAATTATGAAGAATCTAATGGCAGGCTATGATAACCTACACAACAAGTGACAATTTTAAGGTATCTTATCTTAAGCAACCTAGTTGATTTTCTCACTTTACAATGTAGAACCTTCCATAAGTCAAGTCTAGTTGATACCCTTAACCAATACCTAAATTTTTTCAGTCAATATTCTAATACCAACTTGTAAAACCCGTCTTGAAAAATAAAATCATAAATTCTTAAACATAATCGATTTTTGTAATGAATTTAGATATCCACTAACAGTATCGTGTTTGTTAGATGATGCAGTGTGTAAGCAGAACTCCTGATTATCAATGAAACTATATACAAAACAATATTGTGTGTTGATTTCTTGGGTGTTATTTCAGCCAAAACATGATGCATGGGGGTACATAAAAAGAAAATATTAAAGAACCAAACCATTCTTATAACTGCAAACTTTGATAATAAATCTATATGTAATACATGTAGCTGAATAAGAGAAACATTTAACAAATATTAACCTGTTAAAAACATTTTTAAATAAGTTTTTTTGCGAATCAACAAGCTCGAAGTTGCATGATGAGCACAACCCAAATCATACTCCATGATCACCTAGATCAAATCCTATTAAATTAAGCAATAGAGGATGATTTCAACCATCTGAAGTCAAACATATATATATATATATATATATATATATATATATATATATATATACTCATTAAATACCCTTCAGAATCTAAGGGAACAATCTTGATGACCCATAGAAAAGTATCACATTCTATACATATATCAACAAAGTTTCCACAACCTAAATAGAATGACACTTACCAAAACCTTAGGAGCGGTTGATCAAGGATCCAAATTTAGTGTAATATTATTAACGCAACGCCCTCGTAACTTGAATAAACTGATGTAGCAGTGTAAAGGATGAAACTTTATTTTATTTTTGAGAGTTTTGCGGTGTGGATGGTCTAACTATTCTTATTTGTCACTAACATCTTTAAGTAATTGGCTGTTCTTCTCAAGAACGATAGCATGACGTTTTATATAATCTTTGTATGCCCATTGCAGATGTTCTAAGAATAACTTATATTGATCTTCAAACCATCTTTAATTTTATTAATCTTTTCTTGTAAGTTGTAACAACATTTTTAATAAACATATAATGAAATTTTATGTATGATTAGGCTTATGTGACCCAAAAGGACATGTTACTGGGAACACTCACAGTTAAAGAAACTCTAACTTACTCAGCCAAACTAAGGCTACCAGGAAGCCTAAACACACATCAAGTGAATGAAATTGTTGATGGAACCATCATGAAAATGGGTCTTCAAGATTGTGCTCATAATCTCATTGGCAACTGGCATTCAAGAGGAATCAGTGGTGGTGAAAAGAAGAGACTCAGCATTGCACTTGAAATCCTTACTCAACCAACCCTCTTGTTTCTTGATGAACCCACCAGCGGCCTTGATAGCGCATCGGCTTTTTTTGTAATTCAGACACTTAGAAACATGGCCCGAGAAGCGACCCTAACCATTGTGTCCTCAATCCATCAGCCGAGTAGTGAAGTCTTTGCGCTTTTCGATGACTTGTTTTTGTTATCAGGTGGTGAAACAGTCTTTTTCGGCCAAGCCAAAATGGCCTTAAAGGTACAATTATTATCCAATTTCTAACTTTTTTTCATAAATTTTGTTGAGTTGTTAAACATGTAAAAGATGTTCCAATATATTATGTGTGAAAATATATAAAGTTCATAACAAATTTCACACTTAATATTAATATTATACTGTTATATGATTATGAGAATGCAAGTACAATATTAAGATATAGAACTAGAAAAAATCTAAAGTTTGGTGATCATTTATGGATCTTGCATTCTAATCTTATCACTACTCCATTGCGATGGTTGTTAGTTCTTTTCTGATGCGGGAATTCCATGTCCAAGTCGAAGAAATCCTTCGGATCACTTTCTTCGTTGTATAAATTCAGACTTCGATAGGGTGAATGCTACTTTGCAGGGTTCTCAAAGGCTTCATGAGGTACCAACTTTTATTTATTATCTCCATATTCAAGAGGCTTCTAATATGCACAACCCCTTAAAGGCTTAAAATCCAATGTTGTTGTTATGTCTAAGAACCAGAAAAGCATCTCCACCAGTCATGCTTCAACAGCAGAGATTAAAGCAATGCTTGTTCATAAGTACAAGCTCTCAGAGTATGCAGTAGCTGCAAGAAAAAGAATTCAAGAAATCTCATCCATTGTAAGTTTGATAATATTACCAACACTAAAAAAAGATGTCGTTTATCCACACTCTTTTATCAATAGTAATACACTGTAAGCGTGAAAATTTTGGGTGTTACTAATTTCTATCAAATCTTTACATTTAAAAGTGTGAAAATTGGAGTCAAAAACTATATTTATTAGTGTGGACAAGTTATCTAAAATTTCACACTTCTAAGCGTGAAAAATTTGAAAATAATTCTAAAGTTATAAAAGTCAACACACTATTAAGTGTGAACTTTTATAATTATCTATTTATTACTAAATTCAGAAATTTAGAAGTGTAGATTTTCAAAATCAAATGTACACGTCTATAAATATTGAGTTTTTCTTTTTCCAACAATCTTTATCTTTAAACTATTTTTCACAATTATAAGCGTGACAATGCTTAAAAATTTTACACACTTTTTATAAAGCATGGATAAATGACATATTTTTTATAGTGCAATTAAGATGGTTTGGAAGTCAATTCTGTTGTTAATCAATGTTCCATCTTTGGAAATGATATAATAAATTAGTATGTGATTTTTTATTTGTAGGAAGGGCTTACAATTGAAACACAAAGTGGGAGTCAAGCAAGTTGGTGGAAGCAACTTACAACTTTGACAAGAAGATCTTTTATTAACATGTCTAGAGATATTGGATACTACTGGTTGAGGATAGTGGTCTACCTTGCTGTTTCACTCTGTGTCGGCACTGTGTTTTTTCACGTCGGCACGAGCTACCATGCGACTTATGCACGTGGAGCGTGTGCCGGATTCATCTCGGGTTTTATGATTTTCATGTCCATTGGAGGCTTCCCTTCCTTCATTGAGGAAATGATGGTATGTAGTACAACGCCCGTGTGGCAATTTCGACCCTTTATTATTACTGATATGCCTATCCCAGACGAATCATATATTAATATATACCTAAGACGGAACATGTCAAATGCGTCAAATGGGTAAAACAGGCTAAAAGTCATAAAATTATCGTATTTTCTCTAATCATAATTATCATATTAACAATTTGTAAAAAGGAGCTAAAATGGACAAGAAGTGTTTGCGGGTCAAACCAACCTGATCCGCACCATAAAACTACAGTTTCAACCCGAATGTGTTTCTAAACGCGTTACCCAACTCGCTTTTTAAGCTCACTGCCACCTCTAAGTACAACTAATGGGTCCCTTTTATCAAATGATTTATAGCAGTAATGCATCATATCAAACTTAAACACTTAAAATGCCGAATCTGGTTTATTCTTTGTTATATGCCATAAACAGATCTTCCACAGAGAGAGACTTAACGGACATTATGGAGTCGGCGTATTTATGCTTTCAAACTTCATCTCTTCTTTCCCATTCTTGACAATGATGGCGTTTGTTACTGCAATCGTAACATATAACATGGTGAAGTTTCAATCAGGTTTCTCTCATATCACGTATGCCGGCCTTGACCTTCTGTTCTCCATTGCTGTTGTAGAGAGCTGCATGATGGTTATTGCTTCACTTGTTCCAAACTTCATGATGGGAATCATTACTGGTGCTGGTTATATAGTAAGAATCAACTATAATCTTGATAAGTCCTTCACAAAAGATATGCATTTTTCGATCTTTAACATATTTTTTTTAACTTTTTGTGCAGGGAATTATGATGATGACTGCAGGATTCTTTCGCCTCGGCCCTGATCTTCCAAAGCTGTTTTGGCGGTATCCAGTTTCCTACATCAATTCTTTGTCATGGGCGCTACAGGTATCGTACGGTAATCCCTTAGAAATATACCAATTTACCAACAAGTTTAATATCCGTCAGTATTGGCAACTTTTCTAGTATTGTTATTCTACAATGCGATTTATAGAAACTATATTTGATACTACTCATAAAATATATACGTTTTTGGTCAAGTTTTTCGTGCTTGCATAAAAGATGGTGTGCATATGATTACATAAACTCTTTACAACCTTCATATTTATCTATCTTTTGAAGAACTTATAAAGGTAAACATCTTTGCCATATATATAAGCATGAACAACATGACATAACTAGTGTTATACCCGTGCGTTGCCCGGGTTCCTAAATAAAGTTTTTATATTCAATACATTTCATTCGTACTCTTTTGGAACATAAAAAACTATATTTTACATCTAAAAGTTCTGGTGTAATATTGATGCGTTTCTCGTGTTCACTAATTTTAATAAAAGTAATATTTATGTAATGGATAAATGAAAAACCACCTTTATCACGTTAGAACGTGTAAATATAATATCAAGGTAATGGACTTTTGTTATTATAAATATATCCTTTATGTATGCGGATGCATACCGATTACCACACACACACACACACACACATATATATATATATAGAAATTTATTTGAGAACCATTCTTATTACGATAACCGCGATAACCAATCTGAGCCGTCCAATTCTCCCTCCTTCAATGTCATTGCCCACCCATTAATTCCTCACATGCACCATGCCACACTCTATCCCTCAATGCTCTCCACCCATGAATTTCTCATATCCAAGGAACGGCTGAGATTGGTTATCGCGCTAAAGATATAATTTGTTTTATGAATTACCTACCCACTACTATTAATGGATAACAAAAAATTAAAAATATACTAATTAAAAAAAGTGTCATATTACAATAAAATTTATACCAAAACGTAGATAAAAATGAGACGGTCGCAAATATATAATTATTATTTCTCTAAACAAAATATATCATAAGATATTTAACATAATTTATAAACAACCTGTAATTAAATATATTAATATACAATTTTTATAAAAACCCCTCCATATTTTCATAAAAGACCCTGACATATTTTATAAAACCCCCTAAGATTTTTCACCAAACCCCCCTTTCAATTGGTTTAAATTTGAACTCAAATATTAGCCAATCAGAGATCGTCATTTCTCCATGTCATATTTACACATCATCAATTACGTGGCATTCTTTGTTGACATTGCAAACTTTCTCTATGCTTTGTCAACCATATATATATATATATATATATTAAATTTACTTAAATTTACACACATCATATATATGCATGTTGTACTGAACCGGCCACCACCAAGGTGGCCTAGTGGTAAGGCGTCCTGTCCTCAAAGAGGTCACGGGTTCAAACCTCACCAGGTAAACATTTTGGGGGTGGTCAGGGAAGGGTAAGGAAACAGTCATAGGGATACCCAGTTAGGCCGCGTACATCTGAGTCAAAGACTCACCCGAAAACCTCTCCATTTATACTGAGATATGATTGTATTACTCTTGAAAACATGCATTTCTTTTATGGTAGGGAGCATTCAAGAATGACATGATTGGAATGGAGTTTGATGGTCCATATGAAGGGGAGCCAAAACTTCCTGGTGAATTCATCCTAACCACCATGCTCGGGATTTCGCTTAAACACTCTAAGTGGTGGGATTTAGCGGTGGTTGTCGCCATTCTTATATTTTACAGGCTACTTTTCTTTGCCATACTCAAGTTTAAAGAAAGAGCTACACCTATGTTTCGAAAACTATACGCCAAGAGAACCCTGCAACATCTGAACAAGCGACCTTCTTTCAGGAAAACGTCGTCTTTTCCTTCAAAGAGACAGCAACCTGTTTGTTCGTTATCTTCTCAAGAAGGTCTTAATTCTCCATTTCATTAGACCCTTATATATTAAGACTTACAAGCCTACATATATTGTTGAAAAAATGTGCACCATAAACATATAATTAATGAGACCATGGATTAAAATTTGTTATGGCTACTTGTTTGCATCGTTTAATCGGTTATGGCTATTTAAATCTCGATTTGTTTAATTCATTTTCTCGAATAATGGGGATGAGTATCATTATTGTAATCAATACACGAGTCTGGATCGTTTGTTAGTGTCCGCGCGTTACGGCGGGGCTTCTATATAATAAATTTAATTGAAATGTTTAATTGGTTATTAAAACATAAACATTCAATTCAACGGGTATCATTCATATTTTAAACCAAACACTAATCTTGTACCCCTAATATGTGTCTGGTGTTAAAAATAACTTTTATCACATGTACAACATACTTCCATAGCATCATTTATGGTCTTCCACTCTAACAAAACATATTTCCATAATCATTTATGACCTTCCACTCTAACAAACTTTCATCTCCGGTTAAAATACTTCCGTAGCATCATTTATTGCTTCCACTCACAGAATTCAGAAGCATTTAGACATCCCACACTTCAATCTTGTTGCATGAATCAACCTAACAAAAGTTTATTCACTTACTATAATTCAACCCAAAAGTCATCTCTCTTTCCACTCATCTCATACAATTTTACTAAAAAGACACATGAGACACAAACACATATACATACAAGCTGGTAGATACACAAATATAGAATAACAATTTAATAGGCTCCATGGATCTAAATTTTTTGTTAATTATTTGACTCCTTGTGTTTTTCGTTTCAAATTTGCAAGTTGTCACAACCTTTTCCAAGAATAGGCATCAATATTTCAACTCTCGAAAGAAAGTAAACATATCTATCTCTGTATCAAATATGTATACTTATATAAACAAACTTCAAAATACACATCTATTAAAAAATAAAACTTAAAAACCCCTAGAAATTGAAACTTACCACAAACACGAACTACCCTCGTAAAAATATGCAAAACCGATTCTCATCCACTACTAATAGTTACACAAATCAACCATATGTCATACAACCTTAGAAGATAGTGGTTGACATAAGATTATTGTAAAATATTTTCTGATGTTAACTTTAACTATATTAAACTTTGAGGTAGAGTTTGTTAGTTAGTTTTTCAAATATTAACTTTAATAAATTAGACTTTGAGATAGAACTTTTTTATAAAAAAAATAATCCTTATGAGAAAACTACATTTACCATAGATGAAAAAGTCCCTGGTTTAGATAAATAACATCCTAAGAGTAAAAAAAATCACACTGCAGATGAATAGTGTTTAGAAATAGTGAAATAACATTTGATAAATGTTAGTATGTTAATTTAATGTAAGATTAAAAATGACAATTTTGCTAAATAAACTTTGCATTTACTCCATTATCTTAAACTAAAGATGCACATAATCGGATTATTATCTGATCTGGATCAGATTAAAACCAAATCGGATTTTTGGCCTTGAAAAAAACCGGATCGGATTTAAACCAGTTTTAAGGGGTAAAATGTGTATCCGGTCAAACCGTTTTCGGATTAAAGAAACCGGTTTTTTTCAAAGCCGGTTTGAAAAAAAAAACCGTTTTTTTCGTCTTAAATATTTTTTAACTAAATAGGCTAAAATGTGTATCCCAAACATCTTTGTTTCGATTGTATCCCACCACACTAACGATTTCAAGGTTTTTCCCGACGGAAGATTCAACCGTGTGGGGTTGGTATTACTCATAGCCGTGAAGAATAAAAAAAGAGTTTGAGAGAGTTGAAATTTGATATAAATCAACCAACTACATTCTCAAACTATTTATATACGTTTATGGTGGTAAAATGGTAAACTTTTAACAAAAAAAACGGCTATAAAACCGCAACAGTACCCCCTACTGCTATAAAATGGCTAGTTTTTTAAATCTAGGTAGGACTTTTTTCGAATAAAAATCTGTTTTTAAACCGGTTTTTTATCCAGTCCAAAATCCGACCCGGTTTTAAAAAAATCTAGTTTCGAAAAAACCGATTCAGAAAGTTTTTGCACAAATTCGGATATTCGGTTTTTTCATGAAACTCTGTCTTAAACTGTGTTTTTTGTGTGTGAACAATTATTTTAGGATGGATGGAGTATTTACAAGAATTTGAGGTAGATGGATTTGTATATCTTAAACTGTTTTGGCAACTCATTCTACAGACACCAAAAACTTGATTTCCAGACAATATATGCAAAGTGACAACATACTCAAATTCTCAGAAACTAGTTTTAGAAAGAGTTGAAGAGCACATTCTTTATCACATGCTATCAATCAAGTATATGATAAGAGTTTAACATAACCTAAGCAAAAGATATGAACAAAGTAAAAGAAATAAAAAATATTACATTCCTATGAAGTAAAAAGCTGCACTACATCCCCACTTAAACATCCTAACACGCAAGAATTCCAAATCTGTGCACACCTCAAGTCTCGAATCTCGTTTTTTGGAGTTTTAAGACGCTGAACCACAGCCAGATTGGGTATGTCCAGCAAAGCTAACTCAGAGGTAACATCATTTGCTGAAACAAACACAGGATTACCTTTTTGTTTGTTTATAATGCTCGATTTAGGCAATCGTAAGCTATCAAATTGGGCCGCCAACGAGCCCGTTTGGTGATAACTTCGGGTCCCGGACCTCTTGTAGAATATATGAGAACCCTCGACACCAGAAGACAGTGGAGGAGTTGTGGGTAATTGAGAGACTGCCACGTCACTCGGCATTCCAATCTTTGGGCGGAATGAAGCAACAATATCATCACCGCCAGCGTGTGCGAGAGATATACAAACTCCTTTGTTGTTCGATTCGGAAATCAAATATGGGCTTCAACCAAAGTTTATGATTTCAAATTGTTAAACTCTTCATCATATGTTCTAAAGATAGGCAATACCCCTGAGTGGGAGGTTCAAATAAAAATATATATTTTGGTGAGACTGAGAGACTTAATCATGACTCTTGATTTGATTTGATCGGATGGTCTACATTTAGCCCTTCTAATATTCATTACCCAACCATGAATTGCGCCGGCCATGAATTGCGACCGTTAGATCTAATAGATCAACATCTAATTGACGGCTAGGATTTATTCTCATTCTCACCTAAATATATATTCTCACAATAACTCTCCCCGTACCCCTGAAATCTAATTAACACTCACTGATTTATACAACAGTTTTTTTCTATTTTACAACGCGTTTTTGTTTTCTACAATAGAAAAAATGACTCGTGATCATAAAATCATTTTCTTATACAAGGAAAAACAAGATTTACTTTCATTTTTTAAAGTTTTTTAAATAATTAATCTGATTTTTAAGACATAATAAAAAGATGAAATAACATTACCTTTCTTCACCTGTACCTATGTTCCATTCACAGATGCCGATTTGAGAGGCGGTCAAAAGGGTTCTTTGACCAGAAGAATCAGGAGCAATGGATATCATAGTGTGGATAGGATTGCAGGACAACCCTTTCATGTCTTCAAGTGGTTTCCTAGTTTGACGCATATCAAAACCCAAAACCGCGCCATTCTGCATAAATGTACAAAAACAAACAATAAATCATAATTGATCTTACAAGTAGATTATTATTCATATATCGGTAAAGAAATTTGAAACTATATTTGTAACAAAATTTTAGAAATTAAGATGAAGTATTTCAGGCCAACCCAACCCAACCCAGCCCAATTCATCAAATCTGAATTAAACAAAACCAGCTTGCTTAGTTAAATTTGTATAAAGGTACCTGTAATCCTGCATAAACATGATGTGGACTCTCAATATCCCATGAACATGACCAAGCAGGAACCTAAAGTATATCACAACCAGGGAAATAAAATCATAACGTTAAAAGCAGAAAAATCTTTAATGATGCATTCTCAAGGAAATGGTGAATTAAATCCTAACACCCTTAATGGCTATCACATATGTTGATGTTGATGAATGATGTTTGATTTAAGCATGGAAGAGACCATGAATGATTTGATTTATCATAGTTGTAAAATATATATATATATATATATATATATATATATATATATATATATATATATATATACATAGGAAGAAGTTCATTCGAGAACCATTCATAATGCGAGAACCGCGAGAACAATCTGGACCGTCCAATTCCCCCTCCTTCAATGTCATTGTCCACCCATGAATTCCTTACATGCACCCTGCCACACTCTCTCTCCACGTTCTCCATCCATGAATTTTCCATATCCAAGGAACGGCTAAGATTGGTTCTCGCGATTCTCGCACTAACAATGGTTCTCAAATGAACCCTCCCCTATAATGATTTCTCGTTGTTAAAAAGTATCTTTAGATAGTGTTAGTGTAAATATTCCTTAGTGAGATGTGGGCCTTAATGGGCTTTAGGGTATCTTGTATATATAGGTTCCTGTTTGTTCTTGTGTTATCTATCAGAAATATAATAAAACACTTATTTCAGCTCTCTGATAACATGGTATCAGAGCTGGCTCGGTACTGTTCACTGTTCCCATTCAAAGCCTAGATCAACCCTTGTGATGTGTTCGTTAAGTCTCACCTCCAGTGTTACGATGACCTGCACCCTCCGGCGACCTCTGACAACTAATCCGACCACCGTAGCACCTCCCACGCGCTGATCACGCGCCGCCGTACCTCTGTTGCCCTAGTTCACGCGCCGGCGCGTGAGAAGTTCTCCGGTCACCTTCGACTTCGCTTTCTTCTGCTGGTTAGTCGTATTTGACTCGTGGTTCATTTCCGGTGAGATTTTGGTACATTTCTGCAGTTAGTCGTAGTCACTTGCTGGGCTTTATCTGGTCTGCCGCAATCTGAGTCCATTATTCTTGCTGGGCTGATTATTTTATGCGACAACACTTCTTCGGATTTATTTGGACCTTGTTGTTAAGTTATCATTGGGAAAGATTCGATTTTAAGTTGTTTGAGTTATCTTTGGAAATTTTCAATCTGGATTTGAAGACTCTGAAATTGTTAGGGTGCTGGATTCTAAATCTGACCCTGGTTTGTCTGGTAATTCCTCATCGTTTACATCATCAAAGTGTGATCGGGTATTCTTATTTGGTTAATTCTTCTTACGGCGTTAGAGACATAACTACAGTGTTTGAACATTTAGCTATGGCTAATCTGAAACCATCCGTATCAATCTCGACATTGGCCGAGAGATGTAATCCTATTTGTTTATTGTCATCTGCTTCTGAATGGGTTATTGATTCTGGTGCTTCGGATCACATGACGGATAAAGTGCATTTGTTTGATAGTGTATGTTGATGACATAGTTATCACGGGAAATGATCATGAGGGCATAAAGCAGTTGAAAAACCACTTGGCCAATCATTTTCAGACAAAAGATATGGGCAACCTCAGATACTTCCTAGGCATCGAAGTTGCAAAATCTAAAGATGGAATTTCATTATCACAGAGGAAGTATGCTCTAGATATATTAGAGGAACCGCTCCGAAGTATTCACTCATTTTTTGTCCTTTGTCGCGGAGATTAAGACGCAATTTAATGTTTCTGTCAAAACGTTGCGTAGTGATAATGCAAAAGAATACACTTCTGAAACATTTCATACTTATATGCTTCAGCAAGGTATACTTCATGAATCTTCTTGTGTTGATACTCCTGCTCAAAATGGAGTTGTTGAACGCAAAAATCGTCATCTTCTTGAGGTGGCTCGTGCACTACTATTTCAGATGATTGTTCTGAAACCATTCTAGGTTGACGCAATCTCTACTGCTTGTTTTCTAATCAACCGTATGCCGTCGGCTGTTCTTCGTGGTGAAATTCCAATGTCTGTTCTGTTTCCTAATCAACGTTTGTTCCCGATTGAACCTAAGATATTTGGGTGCAGCTGTTTTGTTAGAGATACTCGGCCCCACGTTAGTAAATTGGATCCAAAGTCTCTCAAGTGTGTTTTCCTGGGATATTCTCGTCTTCATAAAGGTTATAGGTGTTTTTCTCCTACCCTCAATCGTTACATTGTTTCACGCGATGTCACATTTGTGGAGGAAACACCTTTCTTCCCGGTACCCACATCTTCTAATCGTGAAGACCATGATGATTTGTTGATTTATACTATCCCAGTTCCAAATCCGAGTGTTGACTCCCCAGTTTCATCTACCTCCGAAGAATCTTCAGAACCAACACGACCGCCAGTGACTTATGTATATAGTAGGCAACACCGACCTACTTCAGAACCTCATGTGGCTCCAACTGTCCCTCCAGACCTCGAGGTTCCAACATGTGCTCCATCATCTATCAGTGATACAACAGAGAATCCTCATTCTGATAACAACTTAGATTCAGATACGGTAGAGGATACTCGATCCGATTCATCATCTCAAGAGTCTGATCATGATGTCCCTATTGCCCTTCGGAAGGGCAAACGTTCGTGCACGTATCCAGTTGATTCTTATGTATCTTATGCTAAGCTGTCTACAACGTCTCGATCATTGGTTGCTTCATTAGACTCTATATCCACCCCTACCACAGTTGGAGAGGCGTTAGCTCATCCTGGTTGGCGAAATGCTATGATCGAAGAGATGAATGCTCTTGAGCACAGTAACACATGGACGTTAGTACCGTAACCGGCGAGCAAGAAGGCCATTGATTGTAAGTGGGTGTTCACTGTAAAGGTTAATCCAGATGGGTCGGTAGCTAGATTAAAAGCTCGATTGGTTGCAAAAGGATATGCTCAAACATATGGGGTCGATTATTTTCAGACATTCTCTCCTGTTGCAAAGTTATCATCTATTCATTTGTTTATATCTCTAGCTACAACTTATAATTGGCCCCTTCATCAGTTAGATGTGAAAAATGTCTTCCTGCATGGTGATTTACTTGAGGAAGTCTATATGGAGCAACCACCCGGGTTTGTTGCTCAGGGGGAGTGTGGTAAAGTCTGCAAATTACAAAAGTCTTTCTATGGCCTAAAACAATCTCCTCGTGCCTGGTTTGGACGATTTAGCACAGCGGTTACCAAGTTTGGTTTACAAAGAAGCGCATATGACTACTCGGTGTTCTTTGCTTCATCTAATTCAGGATTTATTCTATTAGTTGTATATGTTGATGATATAGTTGTTACCGGGAGTGATGAAGATGGAATCAAGAAATTGAAAGACTTCCTTGCATCTCAGTTCCAGACCAAGGATCTTGGTCCTTTGAAGTATTTTCTGGGAATTGAAGTCTCTCGAAACTGCAAAGGGATTTGTTTGTCACAACGTAAGTATTGTTTAGACATCCTGACTGATTCTGGAATGATTCAGGCGAAGCCCTGCGAGGCTCCTATGATTCCAAATGTGAAGTTGAAAGCTGATGATGGTGATCCTCTTGAAAATCCGGAGAAGTATAGAAGAGTTGTAGGAAAGCTCAACTATCTGACAATCACTCGCCCTGACATTGCTTTTCCAGTAAGCGTAGTGAGTCAATTCATGTCATCTCCAAGAACCTCATATTGGGATGCCGTTTGTCATATTTTGAGGTATTTGAAAGGAGCTCCTGGTTATGGCATCAAGTATCAAAACCATGGTCATCATGTCATAAAAGGTTTTTCAGATGCAGACTATGGTGGAGATCCTACAAGTAGACAGTCTACAACCGGCTATTGTGTCTTTGTAGGAGGCAATCTTGTTTCTTGGAAGAGTAAGAAACAGAACGTGGTTTCTCGCTCAAGTGCTGAATCCGAGTATAGAGCTATGGCGCAAACGACTAGTGAACTTGTATGGTTACGCAATCTTCTTGATGAGATCAGGTTTCCTCAATCAAAACCAATGAATCTATGGTGTGATAATGAGGTTGCTATTCATATTGCCAACAATCCAGTATTTCATGAGAGAACGAAACACATTGAAGTAGATTGTCATTTCACTCGAGAAAAGATAGAAGATGGAACGATTACTACCTCTCATGTAAGGACGGGAGGTCAACTTGCGGATGGATTCACCAAAGCCTTACCAGGGAATAGAATTAATTATATTTGTAACAAGCTGGGCATGATCAATATCTATGCTCCAGCTTGAGGGGGAGTGTTAGTGTAAATATTCCTTAGTGAGATGTGGGCCTTAATGGGCTTTAGGGTATCTTGTATATATAGGTACCTGTTTGTTCTTGTGTTATCTATCAGAAATATAATAAAACACTTATTTCAGCTCTCTGATAACAGATAGAAACAACTATTAATTTAAATATGTGGTAGAAATAATAGACAGGAACTTTTACCGGTAAATCATAGGTAAGAACTGTGTTGTTGCTTTCTGTACTGAGGCCAGAATTTGAAAACAAAATATATTGTTTTAGAAAGAGAAAACATCAGTATCAAATAAACAATTAGATTGAAACAGGGAAAAGAAATACTATCACCTGATGACTGTTAACTTCTTCCCCAAAGAAGCAAGCAGAACAAGCCTGCTACAAGATTGAACACGGAGGTCCCTAACAGCCTTTGAATTCTCAGGAAGCTGAATATCTTCTCTTTGATTTGGAGCTCCCAAACTTATCTGCCAACACCGTAAAAATTATTTTAAAGATTATAATTTGTTGTGTAAAATGGTAAATTACAATAAATGCAGCTTCATGTCAGGGTACAAAATTTACTTTTGTGAGTAAACTTGTTCCTCCCATTGCTTTTAGCCTTCGAGCTACTATCATAAGTTCACCAGAGGCGTCCATGTCAAAATATCGACCTCCATCTACCTGGAACTCTGTCTGTGATAAATATAATAATTTGATTAGAAGATGCATAATAAACTGCGAAGAAATACGAGGATGAAAATCTTCTATCACTTTTCTTTTTTACATGGTAGATTAGAAACTTGTGTATTACACGGGTAGTTCAAGTAATACTATATATTGCATGTTGAATATCAATGATATGTTTAAGAAAGTGCAGGATCAAAAAGATATTATTTTAAAAAAGGTGCTTTTTGAAGATGCATTATTAATTACATTGAAGTAGAAGGGTGTAAAGAAACTAATGAAAAACCAGCAAACTCTAATGAATGACACATGTCCCTCTTTGATGTTTTGGGCTGGAAAATGAAATTTTAGGCTGACAGAAAAGTGATAAATGGCATCCAAGATACTTATTTATCAAAATTGTATGATAAAAAGATACATACATACATACATACATTGATACATATACATACATACATAACTGTCTGTGTTGGACTGTTGGACACACACATAGGTAACAAGACAAGATCCTAATGTATAGGACTTCATCACGTGTCTGAACTCCTAATCCATGCATATCTAAGAGAATAAGTTTATTATGAAATTTACATTTGTAATTACGTGCAGACTAAGACAAACATAAACTCATAACTAATTAAAATTTTACTACATCTACAAAAGGGCAAAGCTACAAAGTACAAAAAATATCAAAGTACTTTTTCATTTGTCCCAAATTATTTTTATATTCAGAAAAATAGCATTTGAGTCATTAAAATATGGTTTTTTGTTCCACTTGAGTCATTACGTAACCTTATGTAATCTGATGACTGTTTAAGACGAAGAGGCGAAGACATAAGATAATCCCAGTGAAACAAAAAAAAAGCTTCTTTTAATTAAAGAACATAGCAAAAGGACATATTTTAATAAGTAAACAAAAATAAGTGCACGTCTCCAGGTTACTGACATGTCAGCATCTCAACCAGTATCAGGTTACCAAATGATCTAAATGGAACAAAAGTCAACATTTGACGACCCACGTGGTATTTTCTTGAGTTCAATAAAAAGACAAATGAGAAATTACATTGGTATATTATTTAATTTTCCCTGTTTAAAATAGCCGTCAACATATATGTTGGACCTTTAGACACACTTCATCATGTAGAACCAAAACAAGACCATAATTTATTTTAAAGAACTACGCATTTCTTATGATATGAATAATCCAATCATGATTAAACTGAAACAACTGACAAGGACTTAGATCTCGCTTGTATTATTATACTATTACGTCAGTTGTAATAAACTAAAAGCGTAGAGTAGTTATAAACCTGTAGTGTAAACACCCCAGAACGAACTCCACTCCCAGGCCCATTACCAGTGAATAAGCCAAGTGATTCTCGTTGTCTATCTTTTAGCAAACTCTCCAAATGTTTTGCTTTCTGCACAAGTTTATGTCCCAACAAATTGCATGAGAAACTTACAAATATCATAACAAGTTCATAAGAAACAAATATAAACTTGCCTCTGTTAGCTTCTGCACTTCCAGATGCAAATCAGCTTCTCTTTCCTGGGCTTCAACTTCTTTCTTGCAGCAGTCAACATTCTGCTAAGAAATAAATATACAAATAATAGTTACCTTCAGAATATAACAAGATATAAAGTAACTGTGCTAGCAATATTAAGACTTCTAATGTAATTCACTCAGATATTTGATGAAAGAATCAATCAAGTATTCACCTCAGATGCTAGTAGTATTAAGACTTCTAATGTATTACTATTAAACACATATGAATTCAGTTTTTCTTTATCGTGTGCGGTTATTTTTACCTATTTCCGGTCAGAATTTGGTTGGCAAGGGAATTGTGACCTAATGCTTCTATACAGTTATAGGTCACTTAAGGAGAGATACGTATTGAGATATTCTAAAATAGTAGAAAAAAGTGGACAAAAATGTAAATTCAATCACAAATCATACCACCTTTTTCTCTAGAGAAGCACATTTAGCTTCGAGTGACCGCATTTGCTGCAAGCAGAAAAAGTGTTCTTAATCAGAAAATGCAGTAAAAAAAACACTTTACTTCCTCTTCCACAATATCACTACCAAAATGATTACCTTCTGTAATTCTGCATCAACCACACAAAGCCGTGCTGCATAAAGTACTCTAATATCTTTCAATTTACATTTTTTTTTGCATTGAGGACACTGTTGACAATTTCAGATAAAGAAACTATTAATTAAGAGAATTAACTAAGAGTAAAACTAGAGGTAACGAGCCAAACCATGCAACTTTTGTGTGGTCAGGGTTGACATGAAACACATTGTGTCCAAGATTTTTGAATTTCTTTATAAACAATCAGTGTGTAAAATAAGATTACATAAATTATATCAAATCAACAATATCAAAAGATTCACAAAGTTTTATAGATTAGAAAAAGTACACTTTGGGCGCCTTTTGACCAGTTTCCCTCTTAGGTTTTAAATATTTATCTTCATTATATCCATGGACACATTAAAGACAAAAAAACAAACCAGATTGACCCACTAATAAGTAATGGGACTAAATTGCTGCCTCTAATTACAAAGCGTATACAACTGATTACAAACAAACCTTTCCAAAATTTCGGTTTTGTCGAAGCCACTTCTTTATACATGACAATCCATATATGTGCCCACAAGGAAGACAACTGCAGTCCTCAAACACGAAAAGATTGTTATCAGAAGACTTTAATTCTCCCAAACCACATACACTCAATAAGTATGGCAATGAATATCCGAAAAATCAACTTAAGCAACAGATCATGCGTGATAGAAATTCAGAACAAATAATCCAGTTTGTAAGATTCCAAAATAGCAAATGTTCCCTTTTAAATTCAGCTTTCACCAACAACTTTCTATCCATCAACCTTTGATCCTAAGAAAACGAACTGGTTCAACCTTTTATTAAGAAAGCCTCACTTTCACAGTGGAGTATATGAGAATGATTCATAGTGTAAACAAGCATTAGTCACTCCTACAGTTCTAAATCTTAGAAACAAGTATAACAACAAGCATACGAGAATTGGACCAGGCAATACATGCATGAGCCTATAGACACGAAGAACAATTTTTAACATATTCATACCAAATTTGATGTTTTCCACCGTTTGTCCAAGCTTCCATACAAATCGGACAATTTAAACCATCAATCTCAAACACATTAAACTCCTCCCCATCCTCACACTTCTCTTGGCTCATCGATTTCCCTTTACACGACTTCACATCATCCACCAAATCACCCGCATTTGAAACCCTAGGTGACGTCACCACCGACGGAATCAACTCCACATGTTCGTGTCCATCGTCTTCATCTTCACTTCCGTCCTCTGCTTCAGTTCCGTCCTCTTCGTCATTGTATTCTTCTTCATCCTGATCGTCAATTTCAATCACTCCCTGATACTCCATGGTTCCCCAGGTTATGGTAATCAAAAAACAGTGATTAACTTATGAGAAAACAGACACGATCTTTCTTCAATTTCTCTCTGTGAATTCGCTAAGTGGAAGTAAACAAGAGATGGATCGATTGAGTTGACGAGGGTTCTTCGAGGGGAAAACTTCGAAATTTCCCTTTTGGCTCCCGAAAGTTCGAATTGGAGGGAAACAGCAATGGTTTCGCGGTTTGGTTTTTTACCATGAATTTGTGGAGTGTAAAATAGTAAACTCACGAGTTTGTTCACCGATCCAAATCATACTTATCCACTCTAACCTAATACCACATAGTATCCATATCTTCTGCACCTTTAACTCTTGTTAACCTATAAACCTTTCCATTCAACCCACATCTATCCACATTAAATATTAATTAAAATATATATATTAATTAAGAGAGAGAACATGTTGAAGTGGGGCAAAAAGTCCCAACTCAAAGGAGTTACACTCAAGGCGTTCAAAGGAGTTATCTATACTTTCTTATGGCAATGGTGAAATGTAGAAATGGAAAAGTTTCTTAGCAGTCTTCAAGGCGCAAGGAGGAGTTGGTGTTCATGGAGCTACAGGCTCTTTCATTTTTTTGGTTAAAAAATAGGTGGCCTAAATGTAAGTTAGCTAACAGATGGTTAGATTGGATCAACTCTCCTTCCTTGTGTTTCTCCTGTTTGTAATTTGCTTCTATCACCTTACTAGTTAGTGAAATTTCCTTGCCGTTTTCAAAAAAAAGTTAAGAGAGAAAAAAAGAAGAAAAAGAAAAAAAAGGAACCCGCAACTAGTTTCCAAACCAGCCATGATTGAATGATCCATGAACTAGCTATGGGCGATAGTGCTGGTTTCCAACCACTTTGAACCAGCTCCATGAACCAGTCTTGGTTGGCTACCGATGCGGGTGGTCTGATTGTGGTGTGTCTGGTAACATAAGTTTGTAGTTAGGGTGGTAAATTAACCATATGAGCCATTTGTAAATCTTTTGATAGAAAGTTTGTTTATATTTGTTTGTTTATATTTGTTTGTTTAAAGAAACGAATAGTAACAAGATTTTCGTTCCTTTAATTATACAGATGAACACGAACAAAGCTCTCGTTCATTTATTTATAATCGTAAATGTTTGATTATTCGTTCATTGATGTATATATATATACACACACACACACACACATACACATAGAAATTGGATCAACATAGTCCATATGCTTAAATTGGGGTTGTGGTTACTCCCCACCACATTGCCACATCAGTTTTTTTTCTCATATCATTTAGCCTGCCACTCAGTTCCGTAGTGATCACTTCCACCACATCAAAAATAGGACCCACATAATACCCACTCCGCATGCTCTTAACCATAGTACCTAAAGTCCACATCTGGACAGTTAGATTTATTAAATCAATGGTTAAAATCTAATATTGGCATTAATGTAATTAATTAAACATTTATAAGATTTAATTATAGAAGGAAATGTATCATGGGAATCCCCCACCCCCGAAATCACGTTCTTTCTTTTTTTCCCTAGAGTGTCGTCCAGCCGAAAATGATGTAAATTCCTTCCGGCCGAAAATTATATAAATACACATGTTTTTACATGAAAGTGATACAATTTTGTGATAAAAATGATAACAATTTCCAGATAAAAATAATAAGAATATACAACATTCAAAATGATGAAAATGATAACAATAAACTCCTTCCAGTTGAAATGATATAAATACACGCATGTTTCCAGTTGAAAATGATAACAATTTCCAGATTAAAATGATAAAAATATACAACATTTAAATTATAACAATATCCAAATAAAAATGATAAAAATAGACTCCTTCAGCCGAGAATGATATAAGTACACATTGTTACAACTGAAAATTATATAAATACACATGATTCAAAATGAAAACATTTTGATATAACTTGCATTTTCAAAATAAAATTTTCAAAAATTAGGAAGATTGGTATTGAATAAAGAGAAGAATAAAAAATGAGTTAGAGTGTTATAAATTTTTTTTTTACTTCCTTTCATTTTTATTATGAACTGATCTTTGTTACTTTCCAAAAATGATGTTGTTATCCACTCTATACAGTTGATTGTTGCTTACCAAATATTGAGTCGGGCCATAGACAAAATCCACCTAATTTAAGGATGTTGATCCACTCTCAGACTCTCAGTGTAGATATCATTCAATCATTCCATATTTACCATCGCTTAAAGTGACTTTAGGTTCAACATTAGATTGTGAGTCACTAAGTGCGGCTTACATCATGTCATAATTGTAAAACATCTAATGTCTAGATGTAATACCCGATTTTCCGGAAATAAATAAAAGAATATTTAAATATGATGGTTATATTATTTTTTATGTACATTGTTCAAGTTATAAGTTGTAAGGTTATATTGGACTTGGAATTTATAAAAGAATGACTTGTGGGCTTGCTTGATGGGTTAAGAGTTATAAAATGAACTAAAAATCAAGTTGGGTTTAGTAAAGGAAATGGTAGATGGGCTTAGACCTTGTTAATGCAAATATATAAGAGATTAGATTAGCCCTTGAATCATTTTCCTTTACTATTCCATTGAGAGAAAGATATAAGAGGAAGTGGTGTTGGGTGTGTTCTTGAAGCTACAAAGGAAGAAAGCAAGAAAAGCAAGAAACCTTCATCTTAGATCATCAAACTTCAAGAATTAAAGGACAAATCATCAGGTAATGTTCCTTAATCCCCTGTGAACATTGTAATGCAACTTTGTATGATTTTTAGCTTAGTTTAGTGGGGTTTAAGGCTGTAAATTATGTTTATCGTATGTGTTCAAAACCAAGAAAAAGAATGAGATTTTTAAAGGTTAAATCTTGTTGGATTGCAATAAAAATCTAAAGGAATCATTTATTTAAGTGGGGATTGTTTTGCTTCATATAGAAATTGATTTGATTAAGTTTTGAAGAGTTTTGATTTTAAAAAAATGGTGTTCAACGCCTATAGTATTACGTCCTGCCAAGAAGGGTTAAAGTTGGACCTGGGGTTGGTGTGGTCCAATTTCCTACATTTCGTGGCTATCCGACATATATGTAATTTTAAATACATCCAACTTGGGCCTAAAGCCCATCCGGCTTACCTTGCACGTGTATTGATCTGGCCCAAATCTAAAGACCATTCGACTTGAGTGTGTAGCAAGAAGCTTATCCGATTCACATTTAGTTGATAGGGTCCGACCTTGTAGGTCCTTACGCGATTGAGCCTTGGTCCAGCCCAAGTAGTGGGGAGACTTAGATGAGCCTCGTGTGTGTAGGTTGGGTTGAGTAAGGAGTTTATATTCGTTTCTAACTTAGCGAGATATATATTTAAAATTGTAGGTCCTTGTGATCGGAGCCGTTGACTATTCGAATTGTGAAATCAACTATTTTTTTTATGCCTCGGATCAGGTGAGTTACACTAACGTATACATGATATTAGTGTGAGTGTATATGTTAGATATGTGTGGAATGTAATTGTTATGTTTATATGTGAAGTGAAAGGTTACGTTATATTGAGGTGAAAACGTAACTCAGGCACAACCAGACATAATGTGAATCGTTGGTACGGCTTGGATAGTAGACTGTGACCCAAATGGTGAAATCGTCATCGATGCACTGAGTCGGTAGTATGTCAAATGATTTATGATATTGGATTTGATATGTGAAGTATGATATATGCATACCTAGTGTTGTGTGTAATTTAGTGTGCTCGCTAAGCTTTATGCTTACAGTTGTTGATTTACTAATTTCACTATTTCAGGACCTAACTGTGAAGAAGCTTTGGTAGCATGAAGACGACTCATCCAGTTTCAACATTTTCCGCTGTTTCTTTTATCCAAACATTTAATTTAAACTATATCTGTAATTATTATTCAAAAATACTTTGTGTCGTATAGTTCCAGGTGCGGGACCTCGTGGTGTTTGTTAACCGATCAATACAGATATTTTGTTGGTTGAATGCAATTCATATTTACTTTTACTTGTTTCAAAAGAAATTTAGGACGTTACAATAGATGCAATATATTTTATTGTCGTTTCCCACCACAAACATATAAAAGTCAATTCGTTTTGTAAACCCATCGTGAGATGGGTTCAGATGATTCAGAATTATCCTATCAGTTTCAAAAAAAAAATTGTATATAGATTTTTATATTTTTGTCTTCTTTATTTTTAGTAGAATTTTTTTTTATAAACACAATTTACGGCTTCATACCCTAGAACGCCACATCTATATTTACGGCTACAGCTCAATTGGTGATATCACTCTGGAAAGAGTGGTATAAAAGGTCATGGGTTCAAACCATGGCAACAACCTACTCTGGATCTGGGATCAGAGGGAAGGGTTGGGATGTATTGGGCTGCAGACCTGACACGCCGGAGTTGGTAGCGCCGGTATGAGACCGGTAGGCGCCGGCCGGGTGTTACAAAAAAGTGCACTTTTTGTAAATTAGGATAAGTTCTAGTTTGTTAGGATCCGTAGGAACATGATTATAAATACTTATCTCCTGATAAATTTAGATGTACAACTACATTCAACGAGTTATAGAGCCAAACTCAGTTTCACCTCAACCTATTGATCGTATGTGTTACGAGTTTTATTCACTGTTTGTCAGTTCAACGTGATCAAGAAACTCACAGATTGCCAATTTGTTCGTGTGTTCGAATCTTCACATCTGTTGTGAAGTTGGTAAGTATTCAATCTGTGATTAAATCCTGTTTAGAGAGTCGTCCAGTATCTATAATCATAAGTTGATTATAGATAGCAAAGTTTGAGAGATTGAGAGATTTGATTTACATGAGGTGTTTACATATCAAGTGTTGATTACTTGATTGTTTCTGTAATCATCTTCTTATTAATGAAAAGCAAAGCATTCGACTGTTTGTGGTTTGATGTGTGTTAACACTTTTTATTGATTTGTTCAATTTTCCGCAGAAAGTGTATTCAACCCCCCTTCTACACATTACTTGCTTGTTGATACTCTCACCAAGGGACCAACAAGGATACCGGTACTTCATTACCTTTACTGACGACTTCAGTAGGTTCGGTTATGTCTATCTTATGAGACTTAAGTCTGAAAGTTTTAACAAGTTCAAACAGTTTCAGAATGAAGTACAAAATCAGCTGGACAAGAAGATAAAGCAGCTTCGGTCCGACCGAGGTGGTGAATATCTGAGTCAGGAATTCGACGATCATTTGAAGGAATGTAGGATTGTTTCACAACTCACACCTCCGTATACACCTCAGATGAATGGTGTATCAGAAAGGAGGAATCGTATATTGCTTGACATGGTACGATCAATGATGAGTCGAAGTTCATTGCCATTGTCATTTTGGGGGCACGCACTCGAGACAGCGGCTTTCATGCTAAACCAGGTTCCGAAAAAATCGGTGGAAAAGACACCGTTCGAAATATGGACAGGGAAAAAGCCCAAAATGTCTTTTCTCAATTTTTGGGGATGTGAGGTGTATGTTAAGCGAACATTCACGGATAAACTCAATCCCAAATCAGATAAGTGTATCTTTGTGGGTTATCCCAAGGAAACCATGGGATACTATTTCTATAACCCAAACGAGAACAAAGTTTTTGTTGCTCGTAAGGGGGTGTTCTTGGAAGAGAAATTTCTAAACTCAGAAATTCCAATAAAAGAAATAGAGCTTCAAGAAATTGAAGACGAAGAGATAACACCACCACCGATAGTCGAACCTGTAATTCAACAGAGAATTGTTGAATCCCAACCCGAGTTTGTGGTTAAGGAAGAAGTGCAAACACAAGACCTTCGTAGATCTAGTAGGTGTCATCATGAGCCAGATACGTATCTAGGATTCCTAGTTGCTCAAGACGAAGGGGATCTTTCAGAACCCACCACCTACCAAGATGTTGTTTCAGGTTTAGAATCTGAAAAATGGCTAAAAGCATGAAGGCAAAGATGCAATCCATGTATGACAACCAAGTTTAGAAGTTAGTGGATTTGCCTCAACACAGCAAAGTTGTTGGGTGCAAATGGGTCTTCAAGAAGAAGACCGACATGGATGGAAAGGTGCATATCTTTAAAGCTAGGCTAGTGGCAAAAGGTTTCACGCAAACTCATGGTGTTGACTATGATGAAACTTTTTCCCCAGTGGCAATGCTTAAGACCATTAGAATTCTTAGGGCCATATCAGCATATTTTGACTATGAGATATGACATATGGATGTCAAAACCGCTTTTCTCAACGGGAAGTTGACAGAGGACGTAAATATGAAGGGTTTTGATCTGACCAAACCACCCAATGACACAAACTGGTCAAACCTGGGTTTGATTCTACTGGTTCAATCCTAAAAGCGGAACTGGATTGAACACAACCCTCTAAACCCCAAAAGGGTTAGGATCTTAAAACTAATGATCATCATAGCTTCTGATAAACTAACAACCCACAGATAAGGTTATAAGAAAATATACCTGATCAATAACAATGGGATTGCTAAAATAAGTCCACCACTACTGCACCTCCTTGCAACTGGCTGCTAGACCGCTCCTGGATTACCAAACAACGATACTCGAAAAACCGAGAATGTATGTGTGTGTATGCGTCGACCTTTCAAGTCGCAAAACACCTTTGTTGTTTTACTTCTTCGACTTCGACGAGAGAAGAGAGAGAGGCCGAGAGAGAGTGCGACGAGAGAGAAGGAGAGTGGTGGCTAGGTATTTCTTCCTTAATCCCTTTTTTCTTATGTTAATCCTTAAGGCTTAAGGATATATATAAGGATTAGATGGACCTAAGCCCGTTTAATTAAAAGCCCACTGGTTTTAATTAAACTTTCAATCTTCTCACTTTGACTCCCTAGACTTTACTAGTTAATTAATTAACTATTAATTAACTGGTCCGTTAAATATTAAAACTTAATATTTAATTTCTCTTTAAATAATAAATAACTATTTATTATTTATTTCCTTTCTAATAATTAATACAAACTGATTAATTATTTATTTCTCTCTTTTTAATAATTAATACTACTGATTAATTATTTACTTTTCTCTTTAATAATTAATCCAACTGATTAATTATTTCCATACAGATTTATGGTGAAATCCAACTGTTCTGATTTGGGTGTGTAGCAGTGTGACCCTTTAGTCTCTTATAACATTGGATACAATGTGCCCATTAATTATCTCTGCACATAATCCAACAGACTCCCACTTGTGCAAGATAAGTAATAGTTACTACACATCCGATAATAATATACTCTAAAAGTTCAATCTTGTATTTATCATACTAGTTAAAGGAAAAACTTTTTAACTTTGATAAATACATTAGTTAGATGCTCTCACTATCTTTTATGAAAAAGTGCATTATTTTAGAACATATTTTTAGGCCTTAGTCAATCCTTGACTAACATGCCTAAAACTTGTGTTCTAAACACATGTTTTAAAACTTAGTTTTTATAAGAAACTTGTTTTATGAAACCAAAAACTTGGATCTCCATATATCCATCTTTCTAATGACAGAAAGTGGTTTCATTAAACTTGCCATAAGTGCAAAACACTTGTGAAGACATTTTAAATTTCTTTCCATTAAAAACATTCAGTATAAAATTCTCTTTATTATAGTAACTACCATAATTACTTTTATACTTTCTTAAATGTTTTATCAAAAACTATTTTCACTTAGAAATAATGACTATTATTTTCATTTGTTCAAGACTTTGAACATTCACTTTTCACAAAAACTTAAACACTTGTTAAATTAGAAAAACTATCTAATTTTATAAACAACACTTGTTTATTTAAGTATTATGAGTAGTGGAGCCAACATTTATGTAACTACAACAAATCACAGCATAAGATCACCATGAATCACCAATCAAGTCAAGACTTAACTTATTGGTATTCTTTTAGTCACTACTGGACAAATCTTTGATTCATAAAATACGCGCACGGATATGAACTAAATAATTAAAATTTCCATAAACTCAATCCAAAAGTTTCCAAAAACAAACAAGATAAAAATGTTTAGATAAACTTAAAAGAGTTTAATAAACTAGGAAATATAAAATTATTATAATATCCGCAAGCTGCACGTAGGATCTCTTTATGTTGGGCCGCATCACTTTCCATCTCCTCCTGCAATAAACGATTGCAAGACATTAGAATACTCGTAAAAACTTTTACAAGTGGAAAGTGATAAAGAAGCTGTTCACACGATACCTGAGGGGCCAGCCTTGCCACCTGCCTCGTGACCCTTCGGACAATCTCTTTTCTAGTGTCCGACCTCACCGCACTTGAAGCACCGATTCTCGGTTCTTGCTTTGTTCGGCTTCGGCTTCTTGCCCTTATTGTCGTTATTAGCCCTGGGTGCACTCTGGCTAGGCTGGGCCTTGCCCTTTCCCTTTCCGTTGCGCCCCTTCCTCTTCTTATGTCCGCCATGTCTCACCATGAGAATGTCCTTAGACTTGGTCCCGATACTCTACTCAGCTGTCTTGAGCATAGAGTGCAACTCAGCCACGGATTTCTCCATGTTGTTCATGTTGTAGTTGACTATAAAAGGCTTATAGTCATCTGACAACGAGTTGCATATCGTATCTGTTGCTAGCTACAACGGTACTGGGTGCCCAAGTCTCTCTAGGTGGTCCATGTAACCTTTCATTTTTATGACGTGGTTACTGACCAAGGTCCCCTTAGTCATCTTGCACGAGTTAAATGCCCTGTTGACATCATAACGTTCTGTGCGAGCTTGCTCCTGGAACATGTCCCTCAGCTGGCGGATCATGTCATAGGCAGGAGTCTCCATCATGCTAGACTGCAACTCTAAACTCAGAGTCGCAAGCGGCAGCTGACATCTAGGGCGTCATTGGAGCGCTTCTGAAAAGCCTCCCTGACGTCTGCCCTAGCATTGCTGGCAGGAGTATTTCCTAGAGGTTGTTCTAGGACATGCCACTTTCTCTCATGCCTAAGCACGATCCGGAGATTTCTCTCCCACGTGAGAAAGTTTGGACCGGCAAGCCTGTCCTTCTCAAGGATGGAGCGGAGAGAGAGATTGTTAGTACTAGTAACGTTTGTTGTCATCTACAAATTAAAAACTCGGTTTAATTAGTAATTGCAGATAAACTTTCTAATCATATATCATCAAACCCATAAATAATATATATTAGACCTAGGACCCATATTTCACATACTTGACGCTAGGGGTGAGCATCATAACCGAAAAACCGAACCGAAACCAATAAAACCGTTAAAATCGAACCGTTAAAACCGAACCAAATGAAAACCGACGGTTCGGTTTTTAAAAATCCATTAACCGTTAGTTATTGGTTCGGTTTCGGTTTTATACCTCTACCCAAACCGATAAGAAACCGAACCGCTAGTATTTATTAATTAATATTTTTATATATTTAATTAATAATAAGACAAAACGAATAATAAAAAAATAAAAAAGCTAATATTTGTATTTTAGCAAAAAGCCCATATTTATTTGGACTTTGGTCCATTTATGATTGTTTATTCCAAAGAGAAAAAAACAAATCACAAAGTCCATGAGACATCCGGCTCCCTCTCTCGATCGTCTCCCTCCCTCTCATCGTAAACCCTAGCCACCCAGTCACCCACCGCCATTCCGTTCTGCAACTCTGCTCGTCGTCGCTGCTTCTGCTCCTAGCTTCCGCTCGTCGTCGCTGCTTCTGCTCGTCGCTGCCTCCCTCTCGATGCTGCTTCTGCTCGTGCTGTTCTGCTCATGCTCTTCTGCTTCTGCTTAGACGCCGCTTCTGCTTCTGCTCGTTAAGTGCTGTTCTGCTCGTGTTGTTCTACTCATGTTGCTAATTTCCTATAATTGTTATAACGTGTTATCAGTTTCCTACTTAGATTTCTTCATTTTTATTACTGGTGAAATACTATGAACAAGTACTTGAAGTGTTTAATATAACGGTTAACCATTAAAAACCGATAACGAACCAATCCGTTATTGTTAACCGTTAACCGCCCTGTTATTAACCGCTTACCCAACGGTTTGAAAAATCAATTAACCGATATTATTGGTTATGGTTCGGTTAGGGGTCAAAACCGAACCAAACCGATCCATACTCACCCCTACTTAACGCAAGGTTTGGGCACTTCCCGCCAAGTCATGTTATTTCTGGTAGGTAACACCCTGTACCAATCGTACCTAACTGATACGACTCCTAGAACCTCTTAGAGCACTTAGACCCAGTCTAGTATGTTTAACTCTACTCTAGTGCATTTTGGGCCGGGACTCCCGATTATTACCAAAATAGATCGCACCACCTAAGACAACATGAATTCTGGCCGGGACTCCCGATTATCGCAGAATCTTTCATGCCCCTTCTCGCAATGGTTTGAACCCGGATGCCCAAGGTTTGGGCACTTCCGACACCCGAGTACCGTTTAACAGCAATGGTGTACCATTAGGTAGGTAGCACACTGATCTAATATTTTCTTGGGTTTTACTATTAAGTTTAAAAAACTTAATTTTCCAGTTTTTTTGAAAAACCATTTCAAAACTAACTGTTTTAAAATTATGATTTATATGTGTACCTAAACTAGGTGCACAAAACGGCCTTTATAAGTTCCAAACTTATAATTTTGACAAAACTTTTAAATTTATAAAAATTTAATTAACACGACTAGCAACCTGTAGTCGTATTCTAGTTTGTCATAGTGTGGTTTTTCACTGTTTAATAACAACCTGTTATTAAATCCCTTTTTATTTAGCATCATATAAATGTCACATATCTATATGAAAAATAGTAAATAAAAGAACCACAACCATGCAGATAATAATAAGCATATAAAGCCCTATAGTTTTGCCAACTGATCCTAAGGTCAAACCTAAGGATAAAGTAACTTGGATTCGCCTTCTTGATGTGCTGCTCCCACTAGCCTTGACACCTCCCCGAAGTATCCGTGCTTCGTGTGGTGAACATCATTTACTTGATCACCTCTTTTGAGTTTGTTTCGGTTGAGGGATTAAACTACTACTAATCTATTACAAATACAATATTGAATGGGGTTGTAAGTGGCGCGCAGGCCTCCCCGAACCAGTACAATATTACAAATAAGAAATGGATTGTAATTGGTACGCAGGCCTTCCCAAAACCAAAAGGAAAAAAGAAGGAAAAAGGAAAAACGAGTCCTAAGTCGGCAAAACTATAGTTATATGTATCACAACCACGCAGTTATATATAAGCACTATATATAAAAGACAACCACGCAGTTACAATATATAAAACAAAAAAACTGTGTTGTTAAGCGCATAACCTGATTTGTTCAAACATTCTCATTTACCCTTTTGATTAATACCATTTAACCAAAAAGAGAATTATGATCTTCTAATTAAATTTATTTGACCAAAAATAGTTTTTTTAACAAAACTTTGAGAACCTTGACTTCATTCGAAAAATTGAATGAAATCCCATGTCGGGCGTTTACTAGTTTTCCAAAAACTTAAAACCGACAACTTTTGGTCAATTAAAAATTATCTTATTTGTTTCTCCATTTTGTTATATAAACTTTGCCCCATTTTAGAATTTATTCAAAAATGACTAAACTAGTCATAATAAATAAATGTCTAAAATATATATTTTAACTAAACTAATTAAAACATATAATACTAGTTTATATAACATCTTATTAATTTTATTGCTAAAAATTAATAATCCTTTTTGCATTAATCCGAAAAACTATTTGGGCCAACATCTCCTGGGCCGAGCAACCCTTTGGGCCAAGAACCCCTTGGGCCGCGGAACACATTGGGCCGAAACCCCTTGGGCCGAAGCCCGTCTGGCCTTAGCGCCGCTAACGATCACCACGAGGCCCACTTGGCCTTAGCGCCGCTAACGATCACCACCCAACACGGTGATGATCTTGGTTCCCGTTTTCCGATTAATAAATGAATGTTTTAAATCCCTTTTAACCTATTAAAACTAACTGTTTTAATATCCTGATTAAAAAACTGGATTTAATTCAAAAACCAAAAAACTATTAATTATTAATTTCAACAAAACTTGTTTTATTAATAACTAATTATCCTAAAACTAGATTTCAACCCTTTTAAACAAATAGGTTCAAAAACTGGTTAAAATCAAGTTTTAGATAAAAAGTTTATCCCTTTTAATCGTTTAAACACAAACTTGGTTTAAACCTAACTGGTTAAAAAACAAACCTTTTATTAACTGGATAAAAACAGAAAACTTGTTTTTATCCCTTATGGTTTTCGAAAAACAAGAGGAGAAGAAACAAGATGAAGAAGATCATTCAACTATCAAACAAACCAACTAAAAAGATAAACCAGGTTTAACTAATTAAACAAACTGTTTAATTTAAAACTTAATTCAAACTTATCCTTATCAAAAATCATGATCCTTTTAACCATTCAAACTAACTGTTTGAATTTCCTGATTAATAGGATAAACCTGATAACAAAAACAAAATATTTTGTTACCTACTTGATTTTCGAAAATCTCAAGAACAAGTAGAGAATTAAGTACAAAACCTTAATCTAAAAACAGATAAAACTAGAAACTATGGATCATAGAGCCGAGGCTCTGATACCACTGAAGGGTTTTGATCTGACCAAACCACCCAATGACACAAACTGGTCAAATCTGGGTTTGATTCTACTGGTTCAATCCTAAAAGCGGAACTGGATTGAACACAACCCTCTAAACCCCAAAAGGGTTAGGATCTTAAAACTAATGATCATCATAGCTTTTGATAAACTAACAATCCACAGATAAGGTTATAAGAAAATATACCTGATCAATAACAATGGGATTGCTAAAATAAGTCCACCACTACTGCACCTCCTTGCAACTGGCTGCTAGACCGCTCCTGGATTACCAAACAACGATACTCGAAAAACCGAGAATGTATGTGTGTGTATGCGTCGACCTTTCAAGTCGCAAAACACCTTTGGTGTTTTACTTCTTCGACTTCGACGAGAGAAGAGATAGAGGCCGAGAGAGAGTGCGACGAGAGAGAAGGAGAGTGGTGGCTAGGTATTTCTTCCTTAATCCCTTTTTTCTTATGTTAATCCTTAAGGCTTAAGGATATATATAAGGATTAGATGGACCTAAGCCCGTTTAATTAAAATCCCACTGGTTTTAATTAAACTTTCAATCTTCTCACTTTGACCCCCTAGACTTTACTAGCTAATTAATTAACTAGTAGATACCAGCAAAATCCGGGTGAAGCCCATTGGGTAGCTGTCAAGAACATTCTCAAGTATCTGAGAAGGACAAAAGACATGCTCCTAGTTTATGGAGGTTCGATGGACGAGCTTAGTGTAACTGGTTACACTGATGCTAGTTTCCAAACCGACAGAGACAACTTTAGGTCGTAGTCAGGATTTGTCTTTACCCTGAACGGAGGAGTTATATCTTGGAAAAGTCAGAAGCAAAATACAATAGCATATTCGACTACAGAGGCAGAGTATATTGCAGCAAGTGATGCGGCAAAGGAAGCTGTCTGGCTGAAGAATTTTATCTCGGATCTTAGAGTTGTTGCCAGTATCTCTAGACCGATTGATATATTCTGTGATTAGTCAGGGGTTGTGGTGCAAGCAAAAGATACCGACGGATGACAACGTTGCTGACCCGTTGACGAATGTAACATCCTGAAATTGGGCCTAGTTGTGTAGGCTTGTATCTTGTGCTTAAATAGTTGTACAATGGTTTTAAGTGACTTAAATTAGTGTGTTTTAAGTTACTAACGCGTGTTATGCATTAATTAGAGTGATTGTGTGAAAAGTGTCAAACGCGTTTAAAAGTGATAAAGTTTTAAACGGTTTGGCGTTATGATTCCGTAGATATCCTCGTTGGTTGAATCGGGATAGCGTGTGTTAAGTTGTAAGTTGAAAAGGGGAATAAAATACTCCGTTGTTTAATTAAGAGAACTAGAGGCGGTTCTCTACTCCTCCTTATCCCCTGTTTTCACACAAAAACACACACACACATACTAACACACGTACAAGCACACACACGCTCTCAAACTTGGAGATTTTGATGAAGAAACCAAGAATCAAGTTGATTTCAAGTGATTTCAGTAGTTATTCGTGTGCTAGTCTGCTGTGCATCTTCACCTTTATAAGTGTTCTTGAGCTCCAAACCTAGTTTTGCATTTGTGAAGGAGATGACCATTTTGATGGATCAAAATGGTGTTCTATGTGGTTATAATTGTGTCAAGTGTGTTTGTAAGTATCTATGGGTGTCAAGTAAAGTGTATAAGTGATTAAAGTTAAGTTTTGGTCGAATTGAAGGTAAAAAATGTGTGTTACAGGCCTGTTTCACGAATAGAGACGAAGGCCTGCTGTACAGGAACTTCCAGCAGCCGTAGGGATATGTTTCTGCGGCCGTAGGGGCCATTTTGTCCTGCGGCCGTACGGAGGTGTTTTTCAGATTTGTTGAAGTTAAGCCTTCTGTGGCCGTAGTAAGTGGTTCCTGTGGCCGTAGGAGGATGTTTTATGTGGTTTACCACCTATGGGTGATGGAACGAAGCTTACGGGCGTGGGTACGTAACCTACGGTCGTAGGAACCTAAAGAACAGCTTCTGCGGACGTAGGGAGAAGTCTCTGCGGCCGTAGGACCTTGTTCATTAGAAAAGGGACTCTACGGCCGTAGGTCATATCCTCAGCGGGCGTAGGACCCTGTCCTGTGTTGAAAGATTTGTGACGCGTGTTTTAAACGAAGAATGTTAAGTGTTAAGTGATATTCCGTGAATATACGTCGTGTTAGGTACTCCTGAGGAACCGGAAGCCGTTGATCGTTGTGTTAGCTTATTGTGAGCTTAAGGTGAGTACCGGTTTTCCCATGAGACTCATTAAGTAGGGCTAACTGTTGTGTATTGAAACGTGCTATTGTGATAGTGACGTGTGCACGTGCGAGGTAAGTGGTGGAGTATCGTGTTGTGCTATGACATGAGTTATGTGGTTATAGTAGTGACGATAGTTAAGTGAAGTGATACGAGATAGACCCATATAGGGTTATGACTTATGTGACAACTGTATGCTATGTTTAAAGTGTAATTTAGTATTCTGCTCATCAAGTATGAGCAGAAGCTAATGTGATAATGTATGTACGCATGTAATTGGATCCTGATTGGATCAGCCATGTTAGATTATTGTATTGCGCATATAATTGGATCCTGATTGGATCAGCCATGTTAGACTATTGTATTGCGCATGTAATTGGATCCTGATTGGATCAGGTGTGTTAGAGTGTTATATTGTGCATTCAATTGGATCCTTATTGGATCGGTTATGTGTTATTATGTTATGTCCGGACAATTGGGGGACTGTACCACAGTTCCTGCGATTGGTTAAGGTCAGCCGTTTAGGCTGGTCCCTGGGGGCCCAATAGGGTCTGGAAGTGGGGGATTAACGGCACCGAGTGTATACGCTTGGTGACGGCTCTGCAGGCCACCGTTCCTTGACGAAAATGGGGTTCCCGGCGAAAGCCAAAACTAGTTGTGAAATGGGGTTCTCGGTGCAAACCAGAATTGGTAAACGTGATGGTGGATTGCTCTTCGCTCCCCCACCGATGCGGATGGTTGTGACTGATTCCACGGCTTGGATCGTTGAGCCAGGCTAGCTACCTCGCAAGATATGATCCCGCTGACATGTCGGCACACCGCTATGTGATAGCTTAGCTCTGTGTGCCTTATTGTGATGTGATAGCATGCTTATTGATGCTTATGTGTAAATTGGTGCTCACTAGCTAGTTGTAGCTAACGGTGCAAGATTTTCCTTTTTCGCAGGTTAGTGACTGATGGCCTGGCGAGCTGGGGTTACTCGTGGGTAATTGTTGTATGTATATTTTGAGGAACACTATTTGTTGTTTGTATGCATGTGATCCGATGGTCGGTTGTTAGTTATGGTAACACCTGTTGTTTGAAATGTTAACTAATGAGATAACAATCTGATTTTCTTGTAAATGATGATTATATCCGCTACAAGCTTTTGACAAATAAGTTTTAAAAGTTCAAATTGGCGCTAATTTTAAGCTCGTGAAACACGGTGTTACAACGAAACCGCTAACTAGAGCTAAGCATGAGAGACATGCAAATTCTATAGGGATGCAGTACCTAGAATATAGCAGCTAGTTCAAGTTTTTGATTATTACTATAGATGTAACTTGAAACTCTTTTATTATGTATTTACATTTCGTGGGATTGAAATAGGAGGTATTTACATAATTGTTTCTTGTTGTCTATTTTTAGCATGTTTTAGCTTATCCTTGACAGTTTCTAGTTATGAATTGTCTAAATGCCCGTAGCTACTTAATGTAGTGGGAGCTACATTAGGGAGATAATGTTATTATGAATATTTGATAATTTATTCGGGGTTGAATAAAAGCACAAGGTTGTGACCAAATATTCATAGATATTTATCAGGCGAGATAAATATTGGGAGTGATCCGCATCGAGTTTACTTCATGGAGCACCATCATAAGTAAACTTGATAGGTTGTCCTTAGACCTAAGATATTTGGTTTGGGGCACAGTAACTACTGTACTTTAGCGCGTTCTAACGTCACGTTGTAACAAGGTGATTATAAGGGGCATGTCTAAGTGCAGTGGAAGCTATGTGCTCAAATTGCAAATAGTCAAGATGAGATTTGTACCTCATTTTTAGGAGAGATGTTTCAGGGCCCCTCGACGATTGAGACTACTGAAAATGTGTGGCCGCACTCGGTTAGAATGATAGGTTTCATTCAGTAAACCGTAACTGCAGAGTGTCGAGATCAGAGTCGAGAAAATCTGAGTATTTAGAATAAGATCCCTGCTCCATGTCTATAATCACATTACGGAATATCGCAATGCAAAAGGAAAAGCGTGAATAATCCAAGGGGTGGATTATATCTCTAGATATAAAAGATCTTATAGCCTGGTTAACCTAAGTGTCTGGCTAGGGACCTCCTTAGGCTAACGGTGTACAATGAGTGTTATTTATCTTGCACAAGTGGGAGTTTGTTAGATTATGTGCAGAGATAGATAACATGTGACATCGTGTCCAATGCTATGAGACACTAAAGGATCACACTGCTACACACCCAACTAGAACCATTTAGACTTTACCAAGTTGTATGTGTGAAATAATTAATTAGTTAATTAATTATTGGGAAGGAAAAATAATAATAGTTATTTATTATTTTAAAGGAGAAATTATTATTTAGTTTAAATATTAATTGGACCAATTAATTAATAGTTATTAATTAATTAGAAAGGTCAAAGGGTGTTTTCTGCAATTAACTAATAGTTTAATTACAGTTGGGTTTTAATTAAACGGGCTTGGGCCTTAATAAGTTTTATTATATAAATAACCTTATAAGTCTTGGAATCACATAAGGACTATCACAATTGCAAAAGAAACCCTAGCCTCCTTTCTCCCTTGCCCTGCGTCGACTTCGAGAACACCCCAAGGGGGTTTCGGCTTGCGTCAAACACACACACACACACTCTCGGTCTTGCGTGATCGAGGTTTTGGTGATATCCTCAGGAGGTCTAGCAGCCAGTTCGAGGTGGTGCCGTAGCTGTGTTCTACCTTTAGCTATCTGGATTAAAGTTTAAAGATTGTTGCTGAAAGGTATAACCTTTAATATTTTTCCCTTGTTTAGTTTCCTGTACGAGTTAGATGAGATCACTGGAGGGGGTTTGGTTTTTATTCCGCTATGCATGTTTATGATGTGTTTTTATACCCTACAAAACTCTTCACTTATGAATGGGATTATAAATTTATGTTGGGAAATACTACATTTATAAGTTAATGGCTTGTGGAATCGTGATTGGTAAGTGCAAGTTCCATATATGGAAAAAATTTCTTTATTCGCTACAAAGTTTAAGACTGGATCATCGTTTTTAGCACCTAAATTGTGCCCATTTACTATTTTAGTTAATTTTGTTTCTAGTTTGTCTTTTCTAGAAGAACAAGGACTAGTATTGTACATATGGCTATGGTATTTAAGCCACTAGCTAGCCTTTCTACCCCAAACAAGCTTTGATCATTTCATACAAGCACAACCTCTCATCGATCTCTCTTATTCGTTCATATGCATATTTAGATTCATCATTGTGTGGATCATTGTTTCAGTTAATTCATTAATACCTGATACAGTTTGAACATACACTTATCACGTAAAATTGATACGTGTGTTTGGGATTTATGCTTAGCTTCAGTGTATTGTGTATGGATTTGAAACAATAGAAATGTCTTTTTTTTATCAGCATCATATTCACAAGAATAAGGAAGCTATTTTACATGGGAGATGTTTTTTTCACTTATGAAATTGATTCATCTTGAAAAACATATATATTACACTTACTTTTAATATAGCTTCAATTGTGTTATACCTTTCATGGATGAATCAATATCATGAGTGGAATAATCACCTTTCATTTTATATATTATATATGTTGGGTGTGACTTGATTAGCGGTTTGGTATTTGAAACTAGAATTAATCGGAAGCTCGACGTGAACGTAAATTGCCGGGTTTATTAATTCTAGTTACTTGGAATTAATTGTTGGCATGGATTACGTACGCATGGAAATTCAAATAATTGATTGCATGGATATGGATAAGATTTGAAGTTTAAATGTGGCTTTGTTATCTCAATCTTGAGATACGGCCGTAGTTGTATTCAAATTAGTAAATGTCCTTTATTTATTATTATTTGAACTAGATGAGGATTAGAATTCTAGTTTGTTACTTATAAATACCAAGGCTAGGGTAAGTCATATGTACATCGAAATATCTCTGGAGTCATAATAAAGAAGTCTCTGTTCCTGCCCGTGGACGTAGGTCGTGTTTGGACCGAACCACGTTATATCTCGTGTTCATTTATTTTCTGTTTTCCGCACTATTCTAACACTGGTTTTAGGTGTCTCGATCCTAACAAGTGGTATCAGAGCCACGGTTCTGTTCACCGGGCTCGCGTATTTGTTGATTGTGAAGATGTCATCTTTGAAGTTTGATTTGGAGAAATTCAATGGCTCAAACGATTTCACATTGTGGAAGGTAAAGATGAAGGCTCTTCTGGTTCAGCAGGGTTGCGCGGTGGCGTTAGAAGGAGAAGATAAACTTCCGAAGGAGATGAAGGAGGATGTTAAGAGAGATGTTCTAGCAAAAGCGTATTCGGCGATTTTGCTGTGTTTGGCTGATGAGGTATTTAGGGAGGTGGTGGATGAAACAACGGCTGCAGGTCTGTGGGAGAAGCTGTGTGAGAAGTATCAGAAAAGTACCCTCACGAATAGGCTTTATCAGAAGCAGAGGTTGTATACCCTCCGGATGTCAGAAGGTACCCAGGTAAAAGATCATCTTGATAATTTTAACCGTATTACCCTTGATTTGAAGGCTGTGGGTGTTAAAATTGATGATGAAGATCTTGCCCTGATTTTGATGTGTTCACTACCGCATTCGTATGAGAATTTTGTTGATACCATGATGTATGGTAGGTCAACAATTTCTGTTACTGAAGTAAAGGATGCCTTGTTGTCGAAGGAACTCAAGCTTAAGGTTTCTTGTAATGAGGGGGAGTCCGGTTCAGGTTTATACGTGGGTAGGGGAATGACACATGGTGGAATGGGTGGACTGGGGGAGTCGCGTTCGAAAACAAAATCCACAAGAAAAGTAACGTGTTATTACTGTAAGGAGTTTGGTCACATCAGGAGAGACTGTCCTAAAAGGGGAGATGGTAATGTGGTTCAGGAAGATGAAGACATAGGCGATGCTTTGACTGTATGCACGGATAGTCCTGCTGATACCTGGATCTTTGATACGGGTGCATCTCATCACATGGCGTTCTCACGTGATCTATTTACTTCCTTTAAGAAGTGGAACGGTAAGGTGAAGCTGGGGGACGATGGGATTCGGAGTGTCAAAGGTAGTGGTACGGTGCAGATAAAGTTGCATGATGGAACGGTCAAGCGGTTTAATTGCTGGTATGTCCCGGATCTTCGGAAGAATCTGATTTCTCTTGGTACTTTGGCCAGGAATGGATATGTATATTCTGGTAAAGGGGATGGACTGAAGGTTTCTCGGGATGCTCGAGTGATAATGCATGGTAGACTGCGACTTGGTATTTACGTTCTGGAGGGCAGTTCTGCGAGTGGAACGACGGCTGTACCGAACTTGGAGCAGAAAATTGACCTGACGAAGTCGAGACGACACGGGTGGAGTTGGTCTCCGGTTAAGTCGCGCGACGCGGTGTCGGACTTCGTGGCTCGGACAAGGAGGTAGTCCCTTCGGGGAGGTTGGAAGATGAGAGACGGTTCTTTGGTGATGATGGTTGAGGACTCAGGTCATGGGAGATAGTCGGATCTCGGTTGACTGTTGAAGGGTACTCAAGTCAAGGGGGAGATTGTTGGGTGTGACTTGATTAGCGGTTTGGTATTTTAAACTAGAATTAATCGGAAGCTCGACGTGAACGTAAATTGCCGGGTTTATTAATTCTAGTTACTTGGAATTAATTGTTGGCATGGATTACGTACGCATGGAAATTCAAATAATTGATTGCATGGATATGGATAAGATTTGAAGTTTAAATGTGGCTTTGTTATCTCAATCTTGAGATACGGCCATAGTTGTATTCAAATTAGTAAATGTCCTTTATTTATTATTATTTGAATTAGATGAGGATTAGAATTCTAGTTTGTTACTTATAAATACCAAGGCTAGGGTAAGTCATATGTACATCGAAATATCTCTGGAGTCATAATAAAGAAGTCTATGTTCCTGCCCGTGGACGTAGGTCGTGTTTGGACCGAACCACGTTATATCTCGTGTTCGTTTATTTTCTGTTTTTCGCACTATTCTAACGCTGATTTTAGGTGTCTCGATCCTAACAATATAGTCATGTAGAATTCTTGATTGCTCAAGTGCAATTCCAAACGCATTTAGCAGATATAGAAGCTGCAAAAGCTGGGACATTCATATTGAGATCTTCAAGGGTTAATATCCTCTCATGTTTGGTCAAACATGATCTATTATGTTCTCGTACAAACATGAGAGTAGATCCTACAAAGGAGATCCATTCTTAACTAAAATAAAAGACTCACTCTCATGTTTGTGAGGTCATGTTTAGCCCAAATATAAGAAGATCTTAACCCGATCTTGAGTACTATGTCTAATAATGGATTCAGGATATGAATCCTATGCCATCAATTCATGTCTTGGTTTATGGACATAACACATATCATGGTTTGTCAAGCGATATGATGAACAAGCAATACATTGTGTGCGTGTGTATATTTGACGAAAAAAACAGTAAAAATTGTATTTAGTAATACACTTCTGCTTACAAACTCCATAGGTATCAAATCAAAACAAAACAAAACATGATTATATTAGGTGTGTACAAATTAAATAAAGTCTACCAAATATGTAAACATAATTTCTAAAATTTTAGAAATAAAGATATATATTTTCAATCCAATTCTTCCACATACAACATTGAAATCTTTGTTTCTAAAGCTTCCAGTATATACCAAGTTTGTGGCAAATACCAGAAAGCAATCCCCAGAATGTGATCTCAGCAAATATCACATATAAAAGTGTGCCAACTTTTTCAGAGTTCCACACATCAATGAAAATATGATCTTGAATCCAGTTTACCTAAAACACAACAATAACACAAAGTTTATAGAGATGTGTTAAATAAAATCAATGTAAATAACATAGTTCAAAACTTTTAAAATGCAATCACACGTGATCAATATACAATCAATCATATGTGATTTTGTAAAGTATCACACGTGAATTACCAAAAAACCCCTCCACCCAAAATTCTATAATGCAATCTGGACCATTGCTGTCATTGATCCAAAGGCTAAAAATTAGTCCCTTAGAACTATGACTTAAACATGGACTAAATTGAACATTCTTCATAGTTTATAGTGTCAAAATTTGCTATTACTAGCAAACTAAAAGCTTGTCATATTAGGATTTTAGCATATGATAGCCTCGCTAAATTGGGTCAGAAACCATAATGGGCTGTGATCCATCTATACGAACGGGCTAAGGCATACTATACTAAGACCCTAATTATAAATTTTACTTAATTAATATGCTTGTGGATGATTATATTACCAGATTGTTTTCAGGATCCTTGTAGTACCAGCCATTTACAAATCCTGCTAAAATGCCTTGTGCTCCAAGTACAAAAACCAACATGGCATTCATTCCAATCCATTCAAAGAGCAAAAAAGGAGTTCTTTTTCCCCAAACATCAATCTGTGTAATTTAATAAATCACAAGTTAGGAACTAGATATCCTCATTCAAGAATACACTAACTACATCAAAATAATAAAACATAACAAGTTTAACTAGTTTGTGTTTAATAATATCTTACATCAGACATAAAGTGACTTTATAATCTACTTTATAAATATCATGGGCTACTCCTCTTATAACCAATTGGTTTTGAGTTAGAACCCCACAAACTTACAGTTTGAATGTTATGTCACCAAATAATCCTCGTTTTTTAGACATAAATAACCAACACATTTCATTTTTCTTGTGAAAATTTATAACTTAAATATTTTGTTTTATGATTTTTTTAATTGTTAACACATACAATACACTGTATATGTTTACAACAAGACGTGAACCTTTTCTAAGTCACGTTTATGATTATCTGCTGTTTCGATAACTACACACGTGTTTATCAACTGTGAAAACCTAATTTACCCTTTAATTACCTCATTTATTTTGACCATAATTTCATCAAATTTGACCATAACTTCTTAATTATGATTTATGTGAAATTTTTATCAATGGAGAAATTTTTATTTACCAGGATGTAAAAAGCTGAAAACACTAATCCAGCAGCTCCAGCAGTGAAACAAACATAGCTGAAACTATAGAGTTGCTTGTTTATAGGAATTGCTACACAGAGAAATTAAAAAAAATTAATGTTAGGATTAAAAAACAAATCAAATATTTCGGATTATGTTCAAAGGAAAGACGATATAAAATATACATTCTCTTGCGACCGATTAATTAAAAGTGCGTTAATTGTCGAATTCTATTTCATATGTTATTGCATTCCTGGTCATTTTGGTCTTTGAATGTTAATGTGAGCATGTGTTAGAGGTTCTCTTTGTCAACCGGTCCCACAATCAATACGGAGAACACCATGAATACTGTATCATGTGGGTCTCAAAATTTCTCGCTTTTTTAGCTTTTTCTATAGAATTTGCTTATATAAATGTAAATTACAAAAAATTAAACTATGGTTATAAAAAATTGAAAATATATATACCATCGGTAAAATGTAGAAGAATTGCTAAAATCAACAAGGCAAACCCCATTGTGACCCATTGCTTTAGCCTCTCAGCATGCCCTTTGAAGTGGATCAAAACATGTCCATAGTGAATGCCAATGACACCAGATAGAATTGATGAGATAGAACTGTAAAACAAAATTTTAATTATTACTGTCCCATCCACTATCAAACTCTCTGCATTTAGAAGGACAAAAATTTTCTGTTTTTCTGTAAAAAATGGTGGAGTTTTTATTGTCTGAAAAAAAAATAGAAAACGTGTTTAGATGAATAGGTGGAGTTTTTCTTTTTCAGGAAAAAATGAAAAACATGTTTGGTTGAAGTGTTTAATTGGAAAAGTACTTTGGAAAAGAATGAGAGTGCAAAGATTGAGGAGTTTGGGAAAATAAGGAAAAGTGATGGAGTTTTCTGGTTTTTTTTTTAATGTGTAAGCGAAGATATTTTCTAATTTTCAGTTTTCTTTAAAAAAAATTCTGGAAAAATGGAGGAACTTTCTGGAAGTGAACGCAGTAATCTTATATCTTGTTTTATTAGTAATTTTGTGTACCTCAATAGGCCTTCGGGTTCAAAGGGAGCTCGACACCAAGCCGGGGCATCCGGACGAAGAGGACCAGAATATGGAGAATCAAGTGTGCAAGCCTATAATTTTAGTAACCCCGAAAACTTAGTAAAATATGTAAACGAAAGTTAATATGACTAGTAGAAAACTCTTAAAGCGACATATAATTAATAAAATGTCTATTTTTCTACATGATACGAGTTTTTTAAGTGTTTGTGTTCACTAATATATGAAAAATTAACCTTTAATCTGATCCAGACGGGTTGCGAATACAGATGATTGATACCCCAAACCTCTCTATCGACATAACCAACCGCGTTACAAGCAGGACCAAGATGCCCCCTCATACCACATTTAACCTGAAAATAACAAAAAAAAAGAATTTTTATTTAATTTTTTCGAATTACTTTCAACTATAAATCTTGTATGTTTGTAAACTTACAGTGAAACTCTCTGATTTATGATCATGGTGTACTGTAAAACTCCAGTCGGGAATATACAAAGTGAACGTCGTGATCATGTATATAAGAAATGCAATGAACCCTCCAAGCCTAGTCTCAAACACAAGATGTATACAAAATGAGATTGAAAAAAGACCCTTAACTAATGTAAATTGATTAGGTGAAAATGTGGATCGATATATGAACTATGAATGTTACCATTGCCATCTGTAAGCTGAGAAAATGGAGAAATGACCAGGTTGTATAGATGTTGGTCTGAGCTTTGTGGTTAAAGCTTCTATAAGAGCTACAACCATGTATACCAATGCTATTCTCTATAAAAGGGATAATATTGGTCATTAAATTGTCATTAATGCATGCATTAGGGGTGTTATAACATTATATATATATATATATATATATATACACACACACGGACGGACCCAGAATTTTTTTTGACCGGCGACATCATATAATGGTGAAAAAAATTACTTAAAACTGATGGTCTTTTATCGGGTTTCCAGTTAATCGGGTCGGATTTAACGAGGTTTTAGTTGTTGCTCCGGTTTTTAGGGCCAAAATTTTAAACAAAACACAATTTATATGAAGCAATGTTAATTAATTTGCTATTTTTAAAGTATACTAAAGTATTCTAACCGTATAAATCGAAGATTGAACTATATTTTATCATTTTTGTAAAAAATAATTTCATTTTTCCTTTGATTTTGGTAGCATAAAAAAATCACTGGTGGCACCCTAAAATTTGACTGGTTGCGCCGGCTCAAAAACGTTGAAACTTTCTATAGTGTCTGCAAAATTGACTGGTGTCCCGTGCCCTCACTGATGGACACATAGATCCGCCCATGTATATATATTATATACATACGTATATATGTTCACAACGAAACTTGAACGATCAACCTAAAAGAAAAATAATCGCTTTAATTACACCTTAGTAATTATTTATTTACATACCTGAAGGATACCACACCATCTAATTTTTTTCATGTCAACTCCATATTCCAAGTCATCTGGTGCATGAGAGTACCCTCCTGCACAAGTAGTATATTAGATGCATATATGTATATCATTATATATGCAAATATTTCACAAAAAGATCATCAAAACACCCACTACTACACATGGATGAATAGAAACGCTAGTATAGAGACCCTTTTTTGGATAAAACAAGTTTATATGATTTAAGAGTGGGCGGGAATTCATAATTTACCACATAGAGACCGGTTTTTCAAACTAGAAGCTAACCTAGAACCAATTTCCCTGATCACTTTATAGACCACGGCTGTCCATCATAGAAACTAGGGGCGGACCTAGTATTTTTGTTCACCGGTGGCACTATATAATGTCAAAAATGCTCGGGGGTTTTTTCGAGGTTTCAATGTAATTACATTGTTCTTTTTAATATAAACTAAAGTGTTTTAAAGATATAAATCGAAGATTAAGCTATATCTTTTTTTTTAATTTTTTTTTAAATTTCATAGATTTTGGTGGCATAAAAAGAATTACCATGACACCCCAAGATGTGACTCAAGCTCGAAAAGATTAAAATTTTGAACTCTGTCTACAAAATTGACTAGTGATCCGTACTACTACCGAACTAAAGCTAGATCTGTCCCTAGAAATTGTTTAGAAAACTGGTTTGTATGAGCTTTAAAACCGGCCTATATAATCATGCTTCTATTAGTGATCATTTCATTCATTTTCAATCAAGATTACCTTGCAATATAATGCCCCAAAACAGCATCTTCAATGTTCTTGTGAGTATCTTTCTCACTGCATACTTCATATTTGGAACCCTCTACAAAAGCAATAATTTTTGAGGAAATTTAGAGATGGACAACAAGAAGCAATGTAAGTAAATCAATAGATGTATACCTTTAGAGCAAGGGCAATTGCTACACCTACAATAAAGAGAAAGAATGGCATCACAAAATCGGCCAAGGTGCACCCGTTCCATGGTGAATGATCCATTCGCTCGTATACTCCTCCAGCATCGTCTACTAATATCATCAACTGATCGAAAGAACCCAAAAATATCGTTTTCTTAAGTAAAACCGTCATTTAAATCATAAATTTACCGAAACACTCTAAGAATAATCACATGACTTAGGTTACAAGTCTACTAAATCCAATAGAGTCAGCAGACTGTATTCGAGTAGGAAAACTTGAGGAGTCAAGTTTTACTACTCGAATACAGTCTGCTAGCTCCTTAAAAGATGTATTCTTATAAGTTTTGTCAATGAGTACTCCCAAAAAGGATCAGCAAAAAAAAAAAAGGAAGAAAAAAGAACTTACTACAATAGTTAGGCCCCGAAACGCATCCAAAGTAGCAATTCTCTTACTCTTTTCCTTGGCCAACATCGGTTTTTCGACACTTTTCATCTCAGCTTGTCCTGTTGCCATTTTGCTTGTGTCTTCGATGTTTTCTCGGCTGATAACCAGAGCATGAGCGAGCCCTTCTTCTACTCTCTTGGGATCCTCCATGCTAACTGAGCTACTCTCTCTTTTCTCTTCCATTAAAGACTTCTTTGCTTATACAAACACATACATACATATATATATATATATATATATATATACACACACATAAAATATATATGCTAATAAGTAAGAAAGAAGATTCAATAGTTGGGTTAATTTGTTAATTAGGGGAAATTAAGATACTAATGTGATCTAGCCGGCGGAATTAATGGTCTATTTTTTGACCAACCGGTTGTCTCAAGAACAAAGAAGAAAAACCAAAATATTATTCCATTGTTATAAGGTTATGGACAATAAATTACAGGTAATTAAGGCTAATCATTGGTCTATTCATTAACTTATAATGGATTCTTGTTTTGGATTCGTATATATATTGGTGATGAATAAATAGCTTATAGCCTAAATATATAGGTATGAAACATGTTTTATAAGGTTGTGGGTTCAAGTTATGTGATGGATATAAATGTGTAGATTTAGGACTACGTTTAAAAATATGTGTCCTCTCGTTTAAAATGATATATCTATACAAATTATAATACATTATACACTTTCTCATACGTTATTCAATCCCTTAGAAATCATCAATCGTAAATTACTAATATACCCCTCAAATAACCTTCATTTTTCAATCATACACACTTTCTTATACTTTACACACTCACCAATAAACACACACTTTCCGTCTCCATCCACAAAAATAAAGAAAATAGTTGTCTTATTGTTTTTTAAAATTTGTTTTGAAGTAAAAAAAAAGATAAATAAATGAAATGACATGTTAACGAGTAGAAACTATTCGCCAAATATCATACCCCTATATTCAATAAAGCAACATGTTATAAAAACTATTCGTGATCGCAGCACTACTGGTGAACCATACTACAAACCCTCTCTCTCTATATATATAATATATTATATCGGTGATACTTGTGCATATATACGGCTTTCTCAAACGGATAAAGATGTGTTAAAAAAAACAGTACACAAATTTTGTTTTTTGTTCGTCGAATACTAAATTAACTAGTGATGAACCTTTATCAGTAGTGATCTAAAAAATATGATGATACTTTTGCCGACTGTTCATTGATGCAATAATAATAATAATAATAATATACATAGACATGTAGTATTCAAATTCAAGAGTACGTACTATTTTTTATGTTATGATAAAGTCAAGTGATTGACTTATTGTAGCAAACAAACACTACTACTACATAATACATATGGAGGAATAACAACTTTGTATAGACGGCGGTTTTAATTAAAGAAAATAGGTTAATTAATATGATGTTAATATAAAGAAGTTCAAAATTTTCTATATATATAGAGAGAGACCTAATTATTAAGCTAGAACCGGTTTTTAGACTTTCGAAAACAGAGACTGGTTTTTAGACGAAATCAAGTTGTATTTTAGCGAAGCGGATTATTACAAAATTATACATAATAAAACATTTGCAGAAAAGAAAACTTTATATTAAAAACCGGTCTGTATATTAAAATATTTTAAAAATGAATATCAAAGTTGGTTACTTATAAAATTAGTCTATACGAATTAGTTATAAAAGTCGGTTTTGTTGAGAAAATCGATCTTGATTATGTTAAAATACAAGCTAGATTCTTTTGAAAACTAATCTAAGTAATTGGGTTTCTAGACCAGTGTCTGTGACATTTTGGCTTGTAGAATCCCCTTATACAGACCTCTTTGTAAACGGTTTCTATGGATTCAAATAGTGCGTTAAAACTAAACAATTTACAAGAATTGATATCCCGTTTTATGTGTCAATTAAAATGGCTATTGTGTTTATGTCACACAATGTCATTTATAACATGATGGTGTCTTTTATAATATTTTCAAGATAACACTTGTTATTTTATAACAATAATAATGTAACCTAAATACCGTCTAAATTATACAAGTTTATTCTTGACTTCCATGCTTTTATACTTATTTTAGTGAAAAATATGTTTTTAATTTGCTACTTAGGTTGGAAGTGCTCAGGTGTTGATCATAAGGATATTACATACCACATTAAATAGAAAGTTAAAGATGGTAGTGAAATGCTTGAGATCGCACCGCGAAATGTTAAGTTTGTGGGTACGAAGTAGATAGTCACACAAAGAGATTTGGTCAAGAATGAGAGAATTCTCCGGAAAAGAAGCCCTAAAAACCTATGTTGTGAGACCGCGCTACAATGCCATGAGGTTACTAAGTTAATATTGGCAAACAAACATTACAAATGAGATCGACCGTCATTCTAATTGAGGACACGCATTTAGTAGGCAAATTTTTGGCGATCTTTGAGCCAAAACAAGCTAGGAGGCTGTTTTTTTTTTCACCATCACTGCTACGATATCGAAGATATATCCGAGGTGCATCATTGTTGAGAATCATTTGGTTAACAATTATTCGATTAGAATGCTTGTTACTTTGAGTTTTTCTATGTTTTTTTATGTACACCAATCCAATCGTTGACTATTTTTCTCTATATTTTGTTCATCTTTCGGTTTGTTATATGATTTATGTTTTGTACTTTAATGGTTTGTGCATGAATTATCTTTGCTATTTGCTTTGGTAAATACAAGGATAACAATTAAGATCAAATTGGTAATAGCTTAAGTTGAAAGTATGTGTTAATTCATGTAATGGATTTTAATCAATTAGGGTAACAAGGGAGTGTAATCCAAGTTAAATCCTACTCATAGTGTGGTTAATGACTTAATGTATTAGGATTAGAAAAAAATATTTTTCATGCTCTTCATCCTTTACTCACTAAACGATGATATGTAGAATTTACTAATTATCTTTCTTCATCTTCAATTTTAAATTTGACACATGTCTTGATATTGTAAGTAGAAGGATGAATAGAAATACAAAATATAAAGATATTGAACCTCTCTTAAAATTATAACAGGATTTATATTAACTATTATATAATGGTCTAGGAAATGAGCGATAACTTGAATTACTTTAAGAAATCACAATGTTGCCTAATTAGGTTTAAGCAATAAATATATACTAGGGAAAATAAAATTATATCTTTTCTTATTAGATCTTTCTGTTTTATTTTTCTACTCATTACATAATAATACGTGGTATTCACTAATTCTCTTTTTTTATATTTTTTCTTGATTTTGATACTTGTTTTGAATTTATAAAGAAAAAATTAAGTAAAAATACATATACATAATAAAAGAATATAGAACATGACGCTAAAGAAACGAGTCTAAATGAATTATCATCGTATTCTTGAAGTCGTTCATGATACAGTTGTCTGCTCTATTTCATGTTAGTTTTCTAATTAAAAACCCTTTGCAACAAGTAGTTGCTACTAAAAACCCTTTTTATATAAATTGCTTAAGATGTATTAGTAATTTTTAGTTATTTAAATTGGTTTTATTGTTGTTTGTGAAGACGATATCTATATATTATGTTGCTATATTATTATGCGACCACGCTATACATATTGTATATGTAACATTCTTAAATGGGCCTAGTCGTCTATACTCTCGGTACGTTCCGAATCTTGAGTTTATTAATAAATATTAGAATTATATTAAATATTAGAGTTATTATTAAAATGATTAAGAAATCATGATAATAACTATAATAAAGAAAATAGATAAATTAAATAAAGTATTAAACGGGTTTGAATAAGGATTCCGGAAATATCCCCGTTAGTTGAAATGGGTAAACGGGTATTTATGTTGTAAGTTAAAAAGGGGAACAAAATACCTCTTGTGGATAATATTGAGACTTAAGTCAGTCTTTTCTCTTCTTGTATACGCCAACACGTACATACACCATACTTCTCATTTCTTTTCTTTGTTCTTTGGATCGTGAAGGAGAAATCACAGAGAGATCATCAAGATAAATTCCAACTACAAATCCAAGCTATAATCGGTTAATAATCTTGAATTCATCAGCCCTTTGCTCTTGGTAAGTTCAACTTCTTCATCTTCACCATGTTCTTGAGCTTTAGGTAAAAAAAATGGCAAAATTCGATTTAGCTATCCACAATTGATTTCAAGTTTTCCAATCTGTTCCTATATGATTTCTTAGTGTTTAGAAACCGATTTTAGTAATTAAAGTGTTGATTTTGGTGTTGTTTCATGAAGTTCTTCAAATGGGTTAAAAATGGATATTTTGATCCTAAATCATGAATCTTTGATTAGAGATTGTTATAGGTATGTTTTTGGATTTATTATGATGCCTAGTATGATATGGAAACACTGGAAATAGATTTGGGATTGATGGAATTGGGTTTGGATTGCAAATGGACTGAACAGGGCTGTTTCTCGCACACTGACTGTAAATTGGTTACTACGGCCGTAGTAAGTTTTCCCTACGGCCGTAGGAGGGTGTTCTATAAAAATGGTCCTACGGCCGTAGGACATTTTTACTACGGCCGTAGGGACTGTCTGTTATGAACAGTGCACTGTTGTGCTGTTTTTCGACGTTTTGTCGTACGGGATGCTCGTTTAGGATTCTGATTAGTCTAATGGCATCATTAGGGGTATCATATTAGTTTATTAGTTAATGTACTTGTGTGAAGTGACTAAACACGAGTATTATCTTATAGGTAAGCTGTACGACCCGGAAGAAGAGCGCGACGATCACGATTATTGTTTGCTTTAGTCTCTAGCCTCACAGGTGAGTATAGGATAACATACTAATTAATATAATCGTATTACAGGTTATTTGTATGTGCAAGTAATTCCATGAAATGTACTTAACACTGTTGTATGCTTGAAATGCGTACTGTATGCTATATTTATGCATGACATACGTAACCATTGAATCATGATTATAATATGATATGTATGAGCGCTATGAAGCCCTGAATGGGTCAATTATGTGTTTGTGATCGGATCCGAGATATGGGGGCTATTTGTAGTCCTTGAACGAGGCCAGACTGCGGTCTGGGATGCCTTGAGGCCTGCGGGTCGATGATAGCGTCAACGGTACCTAGATAGGTATTTAGGGTTTGGCTAGCCCAATGTTCCTCGTGCGATGAGGGGGATCAGCTGATTGCTGTACCCCATGGAGTCTATGGCTCCATAACGCAACGGTGGACCGCTACCCGCTCACCCACCCGCGCGGTTGATGTGTCTGGTTTCCCCAGTTAGGAGTGTTGAGCCGGGCTCGCTACCCTGCAAGATTATGCTTCCTTCTGGCTGTGCCAGCTCATCGCGAGATGCTAGGATAGCACTGTTTGATATATTGATGATATGTGATATGTTTATATTACTGAATATGCTAACTTATGCTCACTATTTTTAATTAGCTAACAGATACTCTTCCCATGACTGCAGGTAACACTTACGCGTGTGAGCTTTGGGTACCTGCTGGATGTTAATTATCTTTTGGAGGAACACTTGTCTTAGTTACTTATAATTACTGTTTATGTTTGTATAAACTTGGTAAAGTGGTCGGTGAACAGTTTAGTAACACCAACTGATCTTTTGTATACCGTGGCTGATTTTGGGTTGTAATTATAGCCACTTTTATATTTCCGCTGCTATTACTGAGTTTTGAAAAACAGGTTTGGCTTAAGTTCAGTTTACAAACGGATCCACGCAGTTTGGATTCTTGAATTTCTATTATTAAATGAAAAATCTGGTTTTCAAAAGCGAGGTGTTACAGTATATTACCTAAACTTGGGTATTTTCTTGAACTAATTTTATTTTATTTTATCAACAAATGGGGATACTTTACCGCCTCTTCAGTGTGGGAATTCGAATTGCTTGGTGGCGGGTTTTCGACCGCCTCTCGTTATTTGACTTTAACCAATGTTCGAGCACCACACCTTCACTCAATGGAAGAAACCCCTAAGACCATCCGTAGAGCCCCACCGGGTTAGCTACGGTTTGCTTGTGGTTTTGGCCAAACACCCCTACGCCCCTAGCGGGTTTGAACCCGCGGGTTCCTCCACGGCTTCTTTAAACCACTGCACCCGCTCATAAATTCCATTTTTTCTTTTTTTTTCTTTTTCCTTTTTTACCATGATTCAAATTTAAAAAAAAAAAAATTTAAAAGCCAATTGATTGAAATTGAAAACTATAGCAACTAGGATAGTTTTTTTATTTTTCATAATTTTTTTAGATGTTAATTTACCTTTTTTATCATTGGTTACTTTTTTATTTTTCATATTTTTTTTTCTAATTCACCCACTATAAACAATGAGGATAACTAGTTTTTTAGATGTTTTATTATTTTATATTTAATATTGAATATTATATTATTTTTTTATTTTAATGTTTAGTAATGTTAGGATTTTTTTTTCTTATTATTTGTATTGTTTTAATTTTTATCAATATAAGAATATTTTATTTTGTTATATTATTAAATGTATTTAAAAAAGAATTAAAAAAAAGTGGAAAAGGTTGGGGTTAGATGGGGTGTGGTACTCCACTTGAGGGTATGAGAGAGAAAAACTGATGTGGCGCGGATGTGGCAACAGGGTTCAATGGGTTCACAGATTGTGCTACGGATGGTCTAAGGAAAAACTCTCCAACTCATTGCATACAGCAGGATGTGATCCCCCAACCTTTTGCAAGGAGGGGGACGTCTTACCAAATAGGCTAAATCCCATTGGCTCTTGAATTAATTTTATGACTAGTATTCTTCACACATGTTTCAATAAGTTAGTTAGTTGTAAACTAACTATAACCGAATTGTTTAAAGGTCTTTGAAAAAATATGAAAGTTTAAAATAAAATATGTTAAAAGTAAATAATTACAAGAAGAATAGAGAGAACTAAAATGGTTGCTGCCTTTATATTTTACCATGTATTATATGAGGCACGATAATTATCGTTATCACGTAGTGTAACGCTTCAAATTTTTCAAAGTAAAACATTTATATCATTTAAAACACTCGTATCATACCAATAAAATTATGACAAGATATCGTATTCGAAACTACACGTCATTTCACTTAATTACATTACCCTTATCAAAATATACAAACAAACATTATTGTTCATTTGAAAAAACTACAAAATCATAATCATCGAAATGGACTTTGTCCAGAAGGTTTTGTTTGACGGCTGCTTTTAGAGTTTAGTAGCATTTTTTTTTAAACCGAATATAAAGACAAAATCATTTTCTAGAGACTTACTATTTCTAAATTATTTAATTACGATGTATACGATGACATGATGTATGATTATGATGCAATTTATGTTGTAATGAAGTGTTAATTATATTATGATTGCTTTAATGATTGTGTGATGAAATGACTTGAGTACTAGATAGATTCTTGCCTTTTAGGACTTTGCTAGCACGATGACTAGTTGTCGGGTTTTCTAGACGACCCTAGTAACATGTGGTGTACGGGTGCCTTATGTACTCGTGTACTGGAGTGATGCTCGACCGAAGATGAGGCCAACAAGCATAACTTCACTGAGGGTGGAAGGAGGGCCCCAAAGATCTGGTACCGATTTGTACCTTCACCCGAACGACCTTCTTTTAGAGTAGTGAAATTAGAGGGACCTTAGATTTATGTGTATGAGTGGGAGTCGCGCTCCGCTTGGGACCTGACTTGAGAGAATATTGAGCAAACAATTACTAGTGCGGATGGACCTTGGGGACTTATGCGCAAGTGGGAGGCATGCCCCGCTACGAGTGTATAGTTGTTAGACACACACATAGTCTCTTGGGAGAGTGATGACATACGATAGTTTACGAATACACCCTGCTTAAGTTATGATGTGAAGATATTGGTTATGATCAATAGAGTTGGTTATAATATTTTTATGATGCTTTGAGATGTTATATAATGCTGCTAGTACCATGATACCTAATCATGCAGGAAAATCTAATAATGCTATGCGGGTGGCTCAAGTTATGTGTTAGTGTAACACCTCGCTTTTGAAAACCAGATTTTTCATTTTAATAATAGAAATTCAAGAATCCAACTGCATGGATCCGTTTATAAACAGAACTTAAGCCAAACCTGTTTTTCAAAACTCATTAACAGCAGCGGAATTATAAAAGTGGCTATAATTACAACAAAAAAACAGCCACAGTATACAAAAGATCAGTTGGTGTTACTAAACTGTTCACCGACCACTTTACAAAGTTTATACAAACATAAACAGTAATTATAAGTAACTAAGACAAGTGTTCCTCCAAAAGATAATTAACATCCAACAGGTACCCAAAGCTCACACGCCTAAGTGTCACCTGCAGTCATGGGAAGAGTATCTGTTAGCTAATTAAAGCTAGTGAGCATAAGATAGCATATTCAGTAATATAAACAAATCACATATCATCAATATATCAAACAGTGTTATCCTAGCATCTCGCGATGAGCTGGCACAGCCAGAAGGAAGCATAATCTTACAGGGTAGCGAGCCCGGCTCAACACTCCTAACTGGGGAAACCAGACACATCAACCGCGCGGGTGGGTGAGCGGGTAGCGGTCCACCGTTGCGTTATGGAGCCATAGACTCCATGGGGTACAACAATCAGCTGATCCCCCTCATCGCACGAGGAACATTGGGCTAGCCAAACCCTAAATACCTATCTAGGTACCGTTGACGCTATCATCGACCCGCAGGCCTCAAGGCATCCCAGACCGCAGTCTGGCCTCGTTCAAGGACTACAAATAGCCCCCATATCTCGGATCCGATCACAAACACATAATTGACCCATTCAGGGCCTCATAGCGCGCATACATATCATATTATAATCATGATTCAATGGTTACGTAGGTCATGCATAAATATAGCATACAGTACGCATTTCAAGCATACAACAATGTTAAGTACATTTCATGGAATTACTTGCACATACAAATAACATGTAATACGATTATATTAATTAGTATGTTATCCTATACTCACCTGTGAGTCTAGAGACTAAAGCAAACAATAATCGTGATCGTCGCGCTCTTCTTCCGGGTCGTACAGCTTACCTATAAGATAATACTCGTGTTTAGTCACTTCACACAAGTACATTAACTAATAAACTAATATGATACCCCTAATGATGCCATTAGACTAATTAGAATCCTAAACGAGCATCCCGTACGACAAAACGTCGAAAAACAGCACAACAGTGCACTGTTCATAACAGACAGTCCCTACGGCCGTAGTAAAAATGTCCTACGGCCGTAGGACCACTTTTTTTAGAACACCCTCCTACGGCCGTAGGGAAAACTTACTACGGCCGTAGTAACCAATTTACAGTCAGTGTGCGAGAAACAGCCCCTGTTCAGTCCATTTTCATCTCAAAACCAAATCCCAGCATTTCAAATCAAATTCCAGTGTTTCCATATGATTTTAGACATCCAAATGAATCCAAAAACATACCTATAACAATCTCTAATCAAAGATTCATGATTTAGGATCAAAATATCCATTTTTAACCCATTTGAAGAACTTCATGAAACAACACCAAAATCGACACTTTAATTACTAAAATCGGTTTCTAAACACTAAGAAATCATATAGGAACAGATTGGAAAACTTGAAATCAATTGTGGATAGCTAAATCGAATTTTTGCCATTTTTACCTAAAGCTCAAGAACATGGTGAAGATGAAGAAGATGAACTTACCAAGAGCAAAGGGCTGATGAATTCAAGATTATTAACAGATTATAGCTTGGATTTGTAGTTGGAATTTATCTTGATGATCTCTCTGTGATTTCTCCTTCACGATCCAAAGAACAAAGAAAAGAAATGAGAAGTATGGTGTATGTACGTGTTGGCGTATACAAGAAGAGAAAAGACTGACTTAAGTCTCAATATTAACCACAAGAGGTATTTTGTTCCCCTTCTCAACTTACAACTTAATACCCGTTTACCCGTTTCAACTAACGGGGATATTTCCGGAATCCTTATTCAAAACCGTTTAATATTTTATTAAATTTATCTATTTTCTTTATTATAGTTATTATCATGATTTCTTAATCATTTTAATAATAACTCTAATATTTAATATAATTCTAATATTTATTAATAAACTCCAGATTCGGAACGTACCGAGAGTATAGACGACTAGGCCCATTTGAGGATGTTACAAATCTACCCCCCTTAAGAAGATTCCGTCCTCGGAATCTGCTCTTCTGTAAACAAGTGGGGATATCGGGCCTTCATGTCATCCTCAGTCTCCCACGTTAAGTTTGACCCAAGGTTGTGTTTCCATTTGTCCAAGACCAATCGGATGTTCTTCTTCCTCAACCGTTTGACCTTAATGTCTAATATTTCAATCGGTTCTTCCACCAATCGCTTGGTAGAATCAACCTTCAGGTCTTGTAGAGGCAAAATCTGATCTTCCTCTACTTTACACTTTCACAGATAACATACGTTGAAAGTGCTGTGAATACCTGATAATTCTGGAGGCAATTCCAAAGATACAGTCTGCTCGTTGACTTTGGCAAGAATCTTGAAAGGCCCAATGTAACGTGGACTTAGCTTGCCCTTCTTACCAAACCGAATTACACCCTTCCATGGAGAAACCTTTAAGAATACCCGGTCACCAATTTCAAAGGTAACAGGTCTGCGTTTCGAATCAGCATACATCTTCTGTCTATCACGAGCCGCCTTTAACTTTTCACGTGCAACTTTGACTTTATCGGCTGTAATTTGAACCAAATCAGGTCCTGCATATTGTTTCTCTCCCGGTTCTAGCCAACAAGTCGGGGTACGACAACGCCTACCATAAAGCATCTCGTACGGTGGCATACCAATGCTAGAATGATACGAATTATTATAAGCAAATTCGATCAAAGGTAGATGAGAATCCCACGAACCACCATATTCAAGTACACACGCGCGTAACATATCTTCAAGAGTTTGAATAGTCCTTTCGGACTGTCCGTCAGTTTGGGGTGGTATGCGGTACTCAAATGAACACGAGTACCAAGCTCTCTTTGAAGACTGGCCCAAAAGTTCGATGCAAAACGAGTATCCCTATCAGAAACAATTGACAAAGGAATACCGTGGCGAGATACAATCTCGTTGATATATAACTGTGCAAGGCGAGTCATAGACCAAGATTCGCAGACTGCATGAAAATGTGCACTCTTAGTGAGACGATCGACTATTACCCAGATCATATCATGCCCTTTTGAAGTTCTGGGCAATTTAGTGACAAAATCCATGGTAATATTATCCCACTTCCATTCTGGAATCGGTAATTGCTGCAAATTACCATAAGGCTTTTGATGCTCCGTTTTAACTTGTGCACATGTTTGACATTTCTCGACATATGAAGCTATATCACGCTTAAATGTGGGCCACCAGTAAAGCACCCTAAGATCATGATACATTTTAGTACATCCAGGGTGAATAGACAACTTTGATTTATGAGCCTCCTGGAGAATTAGATCACGGTTTCCTCCAAGGCTAGGCACCCAGATTCGGGATTTAAAAGTCTTTAGCCCACGGTTATCATATTCCAGTTGATCCTTCAGTTTAGTCATTGTTTCTGCTTTCAAGTTAGCCTCTAACAAAGCCTCCTGTTGCGCCTCCTTAAGCCGAGTGATGATATCAGATACAATAGTAAGTTTCATGAATCTGACACTCTCCGAAGAGCCCTTTCGGCTTAATGCATCTGCTACAATGTTCGCCTTTCCCGGGTGATATTTGATTTCACAATCATAGTCTTTGATCAACTCCAACCATCTCCGTTGCCTCATATTAAGCTCCTTTTGAGTGAAAACATATTGCAGGCTTTTATGATCTGTGTATACCACACACTTAGTACCATAAAGATAATGACGCCATAATTTCAAAGCAAATACTACTGCAGCCAATTCAAGATCGTGTGTTGGGTAGTTCTTCTCGTGAGGCTTTAATTGCCGGGAAGCATAAGCAATAACCTTGTCCCTCTGCATTAGGACACTTCCCAAACCTGCATAAGAAGCATCACAATAAACAATAAAGTCTTCTGACCCGTTGGGTAAGGTCAGAACTGGAGCTTGACATAACAACTGCTTCAGAGTTTGAAAGGCCTTATCTTGTTCAGCAGACCAATCATAAGCAACATCCTTTCGCGTGAGTTTAGTTAAAGGACCTGCTATTTTGGAGAAATTTTGAATAAAACGCCGATAGTAACCGGCAAGTCCTAAGAAGCTTTTGATTTCAGATGGGGTTTTAGGAATTCCCCAATTCATCACAGCCTCGATTTTGACTGGGTCAACCATTACTCCATCCTTGCATATAACATGACCAAGGAAATGTATTTCTTCAAGCCAGAACTCACACTTAGAAAATTTAGCATATAAATGCTCATGTAGAAGAGTATCAAGAACCATCCGAAGATGAGTCTCATGTTCTGTCTCAGACTTAGAATATATGAGAATATCGTCAATGAATACTATCACGAACTTGTCAAGAAAAGGGCGACATACACGATTCATCAAGTCCATAAACACAACCGGAGCATTTGTCAAACCAAAAGGCATCACCAGAAATTCGTAATGCCCATATCTGGTTCGAAAAGCTGTTATAGGAATATCCTCCTCGCGTACCCGAACTTGATGATAACCAGACCGAAGATCAATTTTAGAAAAACAAGTAGCACCCTGTAGCTGATCAAACAAATCATCTATGCGAGGAAGAGGGTACTTATTCTTTATTGTTCTTTTATTTAACTCCCTGTAGTCTATGCACATACGCATCGTCCCGTCTTTCTTTTTAACAAATAAGATTGGAGCTCCCCAAGGCGAAGAGCTGGTACGAATAAAGCCTTTATCAAGGAGTTCTTAAATTTGAGTCATCATCTCGCGAATTTCAGATGGAGCGAGACGATAAGGAGCTCTTGCCACAGGTGTAGCACCTGGAACAAGATTAATTTGATATTCTACATCTCGTATCGGCGGTAATCCGGGTAACTCATCCGGAAAGACATCAGGGTATTCCGACACCACCCTTATGTCACTAACAACTTTCTTTTCCATTTTCGTATCAATCACACGAGCCAAATATAATTCACACCCTTTGGCTATTGATTTGTGAGCTTTAATTGCTGAGATTAAAGGAATTCCAGATTTCCTCCGTTCACCACGAGCCATAGCATATGACCCATTTGGTAGAGGAATTTTGATTAGCTTTTTAGAACATAGAATTTCAGCATTTTGATTAACAAGCCAATCCATGCCGACAACCGCATCAAAACCAGAGATAGGTAAAAGCAACAAAGATATCGGAAAACTATGACTGTCAATTTCAAGCGAAGCTTGTGGAAGTGATGAAGTAACGGGCACTAACTTACCATCAGCAACTTCCACATCAACAGGACTTGTCATAAGAGAACTAGGAAGTTGAATTCTTTCACAGAATTTAGGAGAAATAAAAGAGTAAGTAGCACCAGAATCAAACAGAATACATGCAGGCATTGAATTAATTAAGAATGTGCCTGTAATAACATCACCTGCTGTCTTGGCCTCATCGGCCGTCATCTGAAAAGCCCTGCCAGCTGCCCGTGGTGCATTCTCCTTTTTCGGCCCCGACGATGATCCTCTAGCTCCTCCTGATCCCCGTCCCTGACTTGATCTGCATTCAGACATGCGATGTCCCGGTTTGAAGCACTTATAACAAACATTTCCTTTAAATTGACACGCATCAGTAGAATGCCCCTTCTGCCCACACTTGTAACAACGGGCTGTGTCCCGGGTACAATGACCAGTATGATAAGTACGACATTGGGAACACCATGGAGTAGTAGACGGGTTATACTTCTGAGTCCCCTGTTGTTGCCGAGACCCACCACTCCAATTTCTCGACCCTGAAGACTGATCAAACTTCCTCTTAAAGTTCCCACTAGTAGGCTCCTTTTTTTGTGCGTGATCGCTTTCATACTGCCGCGCCATCTCGAAAGCGATATCCAAAGACAAAGCACTCCTAACTGAAGCTCGATAATCCGGTGGAAGAGTTTTTGCAAACCGTTTTATCTTTGACTTCTCATCAGGCAGTAAGTGATTCACAAACCTCATCTTATCAGAAAACCGCTCGATCAAGTCTTCAACCGGTTTATCACCCTTTTTCAGTGCCATGAACTCCTCCTCCAATCTATCCATCACTTGATCTGAACAATACTTACTTCGGAGGATTCCCACAAAATCTGCCCAAGTATATGTAGCTCTCACCTCTGCTGGCGTGGACGAGATCACAGTATCATACCATGTCATTGCATTACCCCTTAACTGCTTCCGAGCAAATCCCACTTTGTTGGATTCCTTACAACTGCTGTTGTCGAATGCTAACTCCATCTCGCGGATCCACCTCTCAGTAAACAATAATCGTGATCGTCGCGCTCTTCTTCCGGGTCGTACAGCATACCTATAAGATAATACTCGTGTTTAGTCACTTCACACAAGTACATTAACTAATAAACTAATATGATACCCCTAATGATGCCATTAGACTAATTAGAATCCTAAACGAGCATCCCGTACGACAAAACGTCGAAAAACAGCACAACAGTGCACTGTTCATAACAGACAGTCCCTACGGCCGTAGTAAAAATGTCCTACGGCCGTAGGACCACTTTTTTTAGAACACCCTCCTACGGCCGTAGGGAAAACTTACTACGGCCGTAGTAACCAATTTACAGTCAGTGTGCGAGAAACAGCCCCTGTTCAGTCCATTTTCATCTCAAAACCAAATCCCAGCATTTCAAATCAAATTCCAGTGTTTCCATATGATTTTAGACATCCAAATGAATCCAAAAACATACCTATAACAATCTCTAATCAAAGATTCATGATTTAGGATCAAAATATCCATTTTTAACCCATTTGAAGAACTTCATGAAACAACACCAAAATTGACACTTTAATTACTAAAATCGGTTTCTAAACACTAAGAAATCATATAGGAACAGATTGGAAAACTTGAAATCAATTGTGGATAGCTAAATCGAATTTTTGCCATTTTTACCTAAAGCTCAAGAACATGGTGAAGATGAAGAAGATGAACTTACCAAGAGCAAAGGGCTGATGAATTCAAGATTATTAACAGATTATAGCTTGGATTTGTAGTTGGAATTTATCTTGATGATCTCTCTGTGATTTCTCCTTCACGATCCAAAGAACAAAGAAAAGAAATGAGAAGTATGGTGTATGTACGTGTTGGCGTATACAAGAAGAGAAAAGACTGACTTAAGTCTCAATATTAACCACAAGAGGTATTTTGTTCCCCTTCTCAACTTACAACTTAATACCCGTTTACCCGTTTCAACTAACGGGGATATTTCCGGAATCCTTATTCAAAACCGTTTAATATTTTATTAAATTTATCTATTTTCTTTATTATAGTTATTATCATGATTTCTTAATCATTTTAATAATAACTCTAATATTTAATATAATTCTAATATTTATTAATAAACTCCAGATTCGGAACGTACCGAGAGTATAGACGACTAGGCCTATTTGAGGATGTTACAGTTAGGGATTTGTATTATAATTACCTAAACCTGACTTGTGATTGTTTTAAAACTAATTTTGTGATGTTTACTCTGTTGGATTACGAGAGGTAAACTAAAACTTATTTTTTTTAATATGTCTTGTACTTGTGCAGAATGCATAAGTATGTTTGTTGTGCGTGTGAGAGTAGATTGTTAATAGAGTGACACCGACTTGTGCTTTTTTTAAGATGTGAATTTTGAAGACTGCCGCATTACAGCAGAGCATCCGACATTTTCTAGAGTGCCACTCTTGTCTTGATTCAACATCAGTGGACCTGGTTAGGAGTCGACTAGGTGTTGGTTTATTAAGAATGTTGGTTTTGAAAATGTGGTTTAACATCACGATAAATTACAGACACAGAAGAAAGCATTTAGGTTTAGCAGTGGCTCGTCACTAAATGGTGAGAGGTGATTGCCACTCCGGGGGTGGATTATTTAGTGTGGTGATTTCTACACATACATTGGATATGCGGTGTATGGAAGATGGGCCCACTGCAATTAGAGAAGACAGAGTGGCAAGTGTGACAACCACTACACCATGGTCAACTTTTCTCCCGCTCTGCTGCTGTGTGAAGAGTGCAATTGCATGTAGAATGTCACACAAAGAAAGATGTGTGGTTTGGAATATGGATACAAAATCAATTGCTAGGTGGGGGCTAACCTCACTCCGTCATTCTCTTTATGTTTTTTTAATTTTTAATTAGTTAGTAGGGTATTAGCTAGTGATCACTTCCACCTTATTCTCAGTTTTTTTTAGTTTTTTTCTAGTACGGTGGACAATGGTAAGAGCCTAAGAGGTATTCACTATATCAACGGTGGATTGAAAAAAAAAAGCTGAAGCAATAATGCAGTAATAGCTAAGATCATGAGCATCCATATTTTTTCTTCCCCTTGTCACACACATCATTTTTCCTTTCACTCATTTTAAGCCACTAATTCCACATCCGTCCCCTTTAAGAGTTATTGCTCCATACCAGAGGCGGAGTTGTTACCAAAAAAAATTAGCCTTATAATAAATAAATAAAAATTGATTATTTATTTACATAGAAGGCATGCCCTCTTAAAAAAATAGGTGCATATCCTTTAGAGTTTACAATCTGATTTTTTTTAAGTGTCAAAATAAAACTCATTTAGAATTGGGGCTATAGAGTTCAAGCTCCAAATCAGAAAAAGAAGAAAACAAAAAAAAAAATGGGCTTAGATATGATCTGACGATCTATTCAAAATTTTAGAGTTAAAACAATCAAACCCTCTTAGTCGTCCCTCTGCTCTCGCACTCACACTGAAGAAAAGAAAGGGATAAGAAAGAAAAGAAAGGGATAGAAACTATTTAAAAAAGGTTGTTGTTAAAAAAAAAAACTATTTAAAAAAGGAGTGTTCCTGAACAAGAAAGAAAAAGAAGGAAAGGAAAGAAAATAAAATAAAATTTGTGTTCCTGAACAGAAGAGAAAAGAAAAGAAAGTTAACACATTTACAATTTTACCCCTACCTTATAAACAAATAATAACATGTATATATTAAACAAAAGGATAAACATCTAAATTAAAATGAAATAAATATGTTAAATAAGTCGATAAAAAAGTTCATAATTGACTACAATCCAACAAAAAAAAAGATCAAAATTGTCAAAACCAACCAAAAAATGATCAAAATTGTCTAAAACAACCAAAAAATTCAATTCCATTGCAAATAAAAGTTTATATGCTTAAGACATTAACAATAAACTTCTTCAACCACTTTCACCCATTATCTTTATTAGCATCTTCATTTACAAAGGAAAAGGAGAACTAAACAAGATCCGTGCCTTTTTTGGATTTTCTGCCAAAAAAATAACACGTTTGCAATGACATCAGTATCCGACCCCATAGGCTTTAGCTCTTTGTAAATTTCATCTCCGGTATACTCACGCTGATAGGCTCTTTCTAAAATGCTATTAATTCCTTGCAAAACAAATTTACCTTCCCTTATTGCATTAGGACATTGTTGATGGAATTCATAATCTTCAAATAAGCTTCATCTTCTACTTCATGTTTTCTTTTTTGCTTTTATATTTGGTAGTAGTTTAATTTTGCTTGGGTGAAATGGCATGGGAGACTCCACTTGAGTACAATCAAAATTATTCTCCAGAGTAACAATGTTGGTAGCAACTAAGTTACAACATCATTGATTGTTTCTATTTCTATATCCTCTTCTGCTTCACATAGTTTAGTTTCTTTATTGTAAGAAAATCTACTCATCGTTACTCCTCGAAATACATCATAGCACTTTGAAAATTTCTATTTGAGCGTTTTGAGATGATTTTTTAAATTACTTTTGTTAATATCTCTGTTTAGTTTTTTACTCAAATCCTCTACCATATTAGCATATGCTTGGTTGTGAATTGCCCATCGACCCCATACTCTCTCTCGATCAAGCATGGCTTGAATGGACAAAACATCCATGTCATTGGTCCATCATACCAATTTCACACTATTTTCATCTTTTTTGCCCATATTATTTTCTGCTCAAATCCATCAATTGCTCCTACACAATCCTTGAAAAAAAGTATAAAATCTCTTTTTTTCTTTATGAAAACACCTACTTGTTGTTGATTTAGAACGGCGGTAAATCCAAGATGCAAAACGATTTCTCAAATCATTCTCTACAATATGTACAAAATCAAGCAACATGCTCTTCAACAAACATTCATCGAGTCGGTCGAAGACCACCATTACACTCCAAAGGTGCAAAGTTTCTTAAAAGCTTATTCACTCATACGTATAAGTTCACGACATTTACCACTTGTAGAGAGGTCTTTTAACAATTTTCACATACTTTCGCCGATGTAAAGTATCTTCAATTGTAGGTATATTAATATGATTTATGTTGACAATCTTACGTTGTATAATAAAAGTTACTAATTCACAAATTAAATGAATTGCTGTCATTTGTCGGGCTCTCGCCATACTCCTAATGGTGAGTATTCTCTCAAGCGTGAAGTTATCCATTCTAAATTTGAGTTCTGTTAAATAAGATAAAAACGATATTGTCTTAACTTTATAACTTTAACCCTACCTTATAAGCAAATAATAAGACAAATATTAAATAAAAAAATAACATCTAAATCAATAAGATAAGATTACTATCTTGATATAAACTTTATATACCTATTGAGAAATGTTCAATATAGTTCATACTTAATGTATAGTCCTGAGAGACTAATTTTAGCCTTTGGATCAACCCCATCAATGGTCCAGATTGAATTTTAAAAATTTGGACGGAGTGGTATTTTTGTAATTCACATGTGATGATGTCACAATCACATGTGATTGTATACTAAATCACATGTGATTGGATATTAAAATTTTAGGACTATAATTTTTTATGGACTAGCAAGTATGTTCTTGATTTGATAAAGAAATATGGTTTTGATTCAAGTTCAACCATGAAAACACCCATGTCACCAGCTGTCAAGCTGAGTAAAGACTCAGATGGTAAGGCTGCTTCTTTACACATGTTAGCTACGAAAGTATGTGTAAACTTTATTGCCGGTAGTACTCCTGTGGTTAAGCCTGGGTACTTGGCTTTGAATGATTCTTCGAGGGTTACTCCATCTTTTTCTTCTGATGCTCCAATTGAAATTTGATTATATTGAGAGTTCCATCAGAATCTTTATCAATTTCATTCATTCGAAGAAACGTATTTTCACGATGCATTTTGGTGTCAGCGACTAATCATCGAGGGGCCCAGGGATATCTCTAAACGGAGGAACAAATTCCTTTGACTACTATTGAACACGACTCTACCTTCAATATCGTTTAATGTGGCTATGGTCTATTTTTCTTTACATTCAAGTTGCACTACAACAATATACATATACAACTAAGAAATTATGTGTATTGCAATCTATGATTGACTATAGGTCGTGATCCTTCAAATCAATTCAATATTTTATTGATATTCAAAATGATGTTAAAATAAAACAAAGGTGGGTGATGAGTCATGATATGACTGTGTATGCGGAAGAAAACCATAATTTCATGAAAGCAAATCAATAGGAGAGGAAATATCACAAAATCTTCTCACCCCTCATTTTCTCTTCTTTCTAAAAATTAGTATCGGAGCATATTAATTTTTAAGAATCATATCAAATCACTCCCTTTCTCTCCTAAAAATAGATTGGGGAACACATTGTCAGCTCTCTTGCTTAATCATTCATCTTCGTCGTCTTCATTTTTCTGTCATCTGCTGCCATCGGTGGACAGTGGTTGTTGGTCGCTGTTACTCTACAGCCTTTGCTCATCAACCTCGTTTGCTGCCAGCCTGCCACTCGACAATTCGTGATCGACTTATCGCCAAAGAAAATTTACAGTTCTTCACCTTCACCATCTGTAAGAAAAGTAAGAAACCATCGGTTTCTTCTTGCTTCTTCCATTGAAGTTATGTTGAATAATGAATAGATATTGGGGATTTGAGTCAATAGGTTATATGTCATAAATATGTGAGCATGTGAGTGTCATAAATATGGGTGGTGGATCTTTAAATCTCCAGCCCAGTTGGCCACTTTTTGACTTTTCATTTATCAAAACTATCAACCATTTGTTCTCTTATCAAAATTAGAAATTTGGTCGGAGATTCAAGAAGGCACTAAGTTATTCACTTTATATTTATTATATTATTATCTTATGGTTTATTAATTATTAATTTTGTTTTCTAATTTGTTTTAGTTATCAACAAAAGCATATAATGAATGTAAAAGGAAGTGGTTCATTAACAAAGAGAAAACAAAGTGGAAATGGAACATTAGATTGGTTTGTTAGTACCAAAAAAACAAAAGTTGGAGATGGTTCTTGTTCGTCTCTTGTAGATCCTGCCGAAAAAGAAAGTCAATTTGATATTAATTCACTTACTCGTGATCCTGGATTAAGAAAGAATATTCTTGATTACCATCCTAATCTACAAGATGCAATAAGGAGAGAATACATACGACGAGGTCATTTCCAACCTTTTCCTCAAACAAACTTTGTTGGTAAGTTGCGCCGCTTCAATTCTAGTTGGTTTAAAAAGTATTATTGGCTTGAATATAGCATTGAAAAGGACGTTGCATTTTGTTTTGTTTGTTACTTGTTCAACCATCAAGATGAATCTAATGGAATGGCTGGGGATGCTTTTATTAGAAACGGATTCAAAGGGTGGAATAGACCAAATGCATTTGATAAGCACGTTGGGAGGGTGAATAGTTTACATAAGCAAGCTAGGGAGAAGTACGAGGCTTTAACAAGACCAACAACATCAATCCAAAATGTATTTGACAACCGATTTTTAAAAGATGATAAAGAATACCGAGTTCGTTTGTTTGCTACACTTTCTTGTTTGAGGTATCTTTTGCATCAAGATTAGCATTACGGGGACACAACGAGAGTCAAGGTTCAAGTAACAAAGGTAGCTTTCTTGAGTTCTTGTCATTCTTTTCTCTCGGTTCTACCTCACTTGTACCGAACCTCTGCCCATTTTAGAGCATTTTTAGGTCCTTTAAAGCGTATTTAGTGTTGGGGCTTGATTGAGTCAAGTATTCAAGGATTGAGGAGTACGAAGATGTCGTTCCGGGCTAGTTTTCGCCGAGGGTTTCGTTTTTATAGTTCTTAGAGAGTGTTCGGTTGCATGCAAGATCAGATCTCGACGATCCGTGTGTGAAGCTTGTTAGATCTACATTTGTGGTGGTTTACTTGTCCGGTTTGAGGTGAGTTCTATTATTTTTCAAAACCGAGCACGAAGACAAAATCGATTTTCGAAAGTAACTTCGTTTTTTAAGATAATTTAACTAGATCTGAATGTTTATGTTTAATTATATGTTTGTTTATGTTTGATTATATGTTTGTTATGATGCATGCAATATATTTTCGATGACATGCGTATGATTTACGAGGTGGCTGTGATGCATGCATGTTACATGCAGATATATGATCTGATGATCATGATGGATGCATATGATGATATGGGTGGGGGTAGATATACTCTTGGATGTAAAGATGATTCCTAGTAGGAAAAGTGTGTCTTCTAAGATTTGCTAGCAAAACGATGTTTAGTTGTCAGATTTCTAGATAACCATGGCAGCACATGGTGTACTTGTACTTTATGTGCTTGTACACTGGAGTGGTGTTTGACTAAGGATGGAGGTCAAAATGCAATACACCACGAGGGTGAAAGGAGGGCCTAGTGATGGGGGCACTAGTTGTACTTTCATCTGAACGACTTATGTCGGAGTAGCTACAGCGGGCGGATCACGGGTGTTTGTGTGTGTGTGTGTGCAAGTGGGAGTCGCGCCCGCCTTGTACCACACTTGCCGGACACGCTTAGTGAACTTATACTAGTGCGGACGGACCTTGGAACCCAAGTGGTTGCCGGGCACACATAAGGTATTTGGGGTAGCGACGATAAAGAAGTATATTGGTAGACCCCATTGAGAATGATGTATTAATGATGATTAGAGATGTAAGATGATAATGATGTAAAAGATGAATATGATGTTTATGATGTATTCATCGATGCTTATGATGATACTTGACCATGCAGGGATTTATGATGTATGCGAGTGGAATTTATTACCTAATCCTATACATGTTTTGAAAATGTTTTAATATGATGATTTTGTTGGTAACTAAGCTGACTCACGAGGCGAAAGCTGACACTTGTTTCTTGAAATGTGTCTTGTGCTTGTGCAGGCAGCTTAGGAGCGTGGCCTTGTGAGCTGGGAAACTGATGGGTAGTTTATTTTGTATATGATGTTTGTGAAACCGACTTGTAGGCGTTTGATGAATTTGGTTTTTTAACATTGATGTATTTCCGACGTAACGGTGGTTTTATTTTGTGTGGTTTGAACGGTTTATCTATTTTAAATAATTATAATGTTTAAAAGTCTTCCGTTGCAATGAATACTGATTGAGTAGAAAAAGTTTTTGTAAATCTTAATTTTTGAAAACCACGGCTGTTACAGAATGGTTAGCCAAACAGAATGAGGATATTGATAAAGTTATGTTACAAAATTCTCCTAGAAACCACAAAATGTCTGCTCCCATGATTCACAAAGATCTCATAAAGTGTTATGTAGAAGAAACAACCAATGTTATTCTTAATGACCTTGGTAGTTATTACTTTTCTATTTTAGTAGATGAATCTTCTGATGTGTCTCACAAAAAACAAATGGCTTTGTGTTTGAGATATGTTGATACAAAAGGGGACGTCTTAGAGAGATTTGTTGGTCTTGTAAACGTTAAAGATACCACCGCTTTATCTCTTAGAGATTCGATTCATTTATTGCTTGCTCGTAATTCCTTAAGTCCTTCTAAAATACGTTGACAAGGTTATGATGGGGCTAGCAATATGAAAGGCAAACTAAATGGCCTAAAAACATTGATCATGCAAGAAACTCCATCGGCATACTATGTTCATTGTTTTGCGCATCAACTTCAACTAACACTTGTTGCGGTTTCTAAAAAGAGCAAAGATTGTCATTGGCTTTTTGAGCAACTTATAATTTTTTTGAATGTGGTTGGAGTATCTTGTAAAAGAAAAGATATGTTAAGAGAAACATAAGCTCGACAAGTTGAAGAAGCCTTGGATAATGGTGAACTTGAATGTGGAGAAGGTTTAAATCAAGAGCTTGGTTTGGGAAGACCGTGTGACATTCGTTGGGGATTTTACTTAAATTAATTTCAAATGTTATTGAGTTATACCCCGTGATATATAAGGTGCTTGATAAGATTGGGGAGAGCACTTCAAGTGCGGACGATAGATAGAAGGTGGATGTTGTTAGTTATGCAATTGAGTCATTTGATTTTGTTTTCATGGCACACTTGATGAAGAGAATATTTGGGGTACCAAATGTTTTGAATTTTGCTTTACAAAGAAAAGATCAATACATTGTTAATGCAATGCCACTTGTAAAATAGATCAAGAAACAATTGCAAAAGATGAGGACAATGGATGGAAAAATATGTTATGCATGGTCACTTCTTTTTGTGAGAAAAATGGTGTTGAAGTTCCTAATATGGAAACTTTATTTGTCCCACTGGGAAGAAAGAAACATGACCAACAACACACTAAAAACCTTCATCATTACCAGATTGAATTATTTTTTAACAATCATTGATCTACAACTTCAAGAGCTTAACAATCGATTCGATAAGGTAAACATGAGGTTACTTGATTGCATGTGAAGTTTGAGCCCTTTTGATAAATTTTCTTCATTTAGTAAGGAAAAGTTGCTTACACTTGCAAGTTTTTATCCTCCTAAGTTTTCAAACATTGAATTGCACCGTCTTGATGATCAACTTGACATCTTCATTAATGACATGAGAAAAAATGATAGATTTTGGGAGTTAAAGGATATTCGAGAGCTATTGAAGAAGCTTGTGGAACCAAACAAACATAAATCTTTTGATCATGTCAGCTTACTCATCAAATTGGTATTGATCCTTCCGGTAGCAACGGCTAGCGTGGAAAGAGAATTTTCGGCAATGACATATGTGAAGAATAAGCTTCGTAACAGCATAGGAGATGGCTTTTTAAATGATTGTTTAGTTACTTATATAGAGAATGATGTATTATCTAAAACTAGTGATGAAAATATCGCAAAACGTTTCCAAAAACTAGGAGATCGACAAGAAGAACTATAAATTAGAAAGTATTTGAATATTCTATGTTATATTACTTGGTTAATTTGACTTACTTATCGAGTCTTTGCTTGAATGATTTATCTAATTGAAAGCCCGAAAAAAATCCGAAACGAAAAAATTAAATTATTTAGATTAACTTGAATAATCTATTAATATTTACTTCTATGATAATTAAGTGCTTACCTTAATACAAATTTCTAGAACTGGCACTGCTTCTTACATTTTTCATTTATTTTGATAATACTGGTAAATATAAGCAAGGATAAAGTAATAGCATCAGAAAAATTGATGTTAAGCTGTGAGGTCAGGGTCCCAACCACAAATGTTCTAATTCTAAGTGATGCAGCTTTTCATGCTATTAACAATCTCACCTATTTTATTCACTTCTAAATCTGCAGCTTCTTCTTTCTTCTGCTCTCCTCTCCTCTCCTCTCCTCTCCTGTTTCATGCTCTCACATCACACACAAAACTTCCAACCACCAACAATGGCGTCCACCATATATCGAACTCCGATAAAACCCCCTCATCACCCTATTTCATCAACTTGTAATCAAAACCTCCAGTTCAAAGCAAAATTCATAGTCAAAGTTGGGCGATTTGGTAGGTCAGTCTCTGCCTCCGCATCATCCATTCAAGGAGGCACCAGCGAAGGAAAAAGCGCTTCTCTTCCAAGTAAAAACCGCATTTTACTAATCATCTTCTGTTACGATTTATTTATTTTTGATATATTAACGGTATTTACAGATTTATTTCGCGATTCATTTTAGTCTGTGGAAAATTTTAGGGCCTTTAACGTCTACCGATTTGACTGGATTGCCATCTGAGGGTTCTCGAATTCGCGTTGCTTATCAGGTTAGTTACTAATTGTTTCATGTGAGAAAGGGCTGAAATCATTGTTTTCTTGCTAATTTTTTGAGTTTATATTTTGTAATCCATAGAGTATATTATTATACATTGGACACATAATCATGTTGTTTAACTTCTTTTGAAAATTGGCATATTTGGCAGGGAGTTCCAGGGGCCTATAGTGAGTCTGCTGCAGAGAAGGCTTACCCTAACTGCGAAGCAGTCCCTTGTGAACAATTTGAAACCGCGTTTGAGGTGTGTGCAGCTTTTAATTGAGGCACTTTATGCTCATTGATCATTGTTTTGGTTGCTACATTTTCGATCAAGAGTCTACTTAACAATATTGTTTTATTAGTTATTAACTTTTTGATTGTAAAGACATTATGTGACTAGAATAGTTGAAATATTGGATTGAAGATACAAGGTCTGAAGCGCTATAAAAAGACTGAGGCTTTAACCACATATGCCAAGAAAGGCGTTTTCGCTTCTTAAATCAGTGGTAGTAGGTATGTAGGATTGAGGAGATCTTTTTTACAATAACAACAATACCCAATCCCGCTACAACGGGGTCTGGGGGAGGTATAATGTAGACAATCATACCTCTACCCGTAAGTAGAGAGATTGCTTCCTGAAAAAGACCTCCGGTGAAGAGATATTTTTTCTTTTCTTTTTTCCCCTGAGGAGGGTAGCTTGGATATAGTTAACTAGATAGTGTTGTGGACAAATCACCGTATGAACCCTACTAGATTTAATTACTCAGTTGATTTCTCCACTCATGCACATGGTTCTTGATAATTAGAAACATATAGGATATTTGTGATCTTTGTAGGATCAAGGACTCTTTAAACTTAACCCACATGTTTTTAGGTGACATGCTTAAGTAATTTTATTGGCATTTGAAGATTTGTGTGAAATGGGTCTATCACTTTTTAGTTTTTTTGCCTTATTGTGTTTTTGTTTAGCTCTTTTTTTCCATGTTTATGTAAAATAAATCGTAGCATGAATAACATGGAGCAGATTAACATATGTGCTTTCAGTTTCCTTAACATGTGTTGTAGCTCTGTTCAAGCAAACCAGAATATACACGCTTGTAACTCACGTGCTTTCCGTTTCATGTTCTGAGGCTATTTTTTCTTTTTTACCCCTTCTATTCATTATTTACTTAAGCTGTTTGCTATTTGAAGATAGAGAATCATAAGTTATGACATGTTAGTAGAGGACAATTTTGATTTGTTAATATAACTTCTCATATGGATATATGCAATGTTTACTTTGTAAGATTAACAGGAAAAAAAAATCAATGTGCTAAATAATCTGGAAGTGGAGAAGTAATTAGGACCTACAATTTGTTGCCAAATATCACAACTGACCGCCCTTTACTCTAGGAAGTGATATACAGATCTACTTATCCTAAGTAAATTCTGCTGACTTGTCTAATAATTCAAAATGTAGCATAGAATATATCTGGATTATTTTGTTTATATATAGCCCCTGGTGGCATGTCCATATGCACTTCCTCTTTTAGACTCCATTTAGGAAGGCATTCTTATATCTAGCTGATGCAAGGGCCAATCCAAGTTTGCTGCTAGTAAAGTAACACCCTTATAGAAACTCACGATATTAGACGGCTTTTTGTATATTTTCTGGGATCTGTATAATATCAAGTGACATAACAAAAACTTTGTAGTTTAGCGATAAACCCATATGTGTCATATAATCATTAATTGGGTGAGTGGTACATGACCACTTCTCTTAACGCAGTAGGCACATTATAAGGTATGCATCACTATTAATCTATAATAATGACAATCAGATTATTGAATGAAACCAAAGCATTTTCGGAGTTTGAGTTAGTACCTCTCTGTAACACTTCATTTGGCTCGTGACTCTTAGGGTATGTTTGGTTGGACGGAAAGGAATGACAAATGAATGGAATAGACAAAAGAATGGAATGAACAAAGGAATGGAATAGTTTATTACCATTCCATTCGCATGTTTGGTTGTTTTCTCGGAATGGAATGAATCGTTATTGCAGTATGTTTGGTAGAGAGAAATAGACATTGAAATGGAATGAATTATATATACAATGACCAAAATACCCCTGTATTAAAAAATAAGATAAGATATAACTTAAATTTAAATAATTTCATATATAAAAAATTATTTTAAATACATTTTACACATCTTAAAAAAATTTATAGATATCAAAACTACGAGATTATCACTATTAATAATGGCAACCTAATAATAGCAAAATCATACACATAAAAAGATGGAAATAAGTCACTAACTATTCTTATGACGACGAACACTAGGTGAAAAACACGAATCATTTAAAAAACGAAATTAGTATATTAAAAACATACTTAGTATGTTGTTATCTTCAACTATAAAAGATGCATAAAATATATTTAATGTCAATCTAAATTAGAAACATAAAATTTACCGAACTTTTGAGATGGATACAAACCTGAAACAAATTTATATAGAAAAACATTTTTAAATGGAGTAGAAATTATAATTTTAAAAGGTTTGAATGGAGTACAGATTAATTGTCTTTGAAGTAGATATCCATAATATTAACAAAGAATGCGATGATAGTGGCATATTTAATTAGGGGCATATTTGTCATTATACATCTCATTAACTCATGGAATGAAAAAAACTCAAGGCATACGAAAGGAATGAAAAAACAAGTTTTAGGAGGAATGCCATTCTCTATGTAATGGGTTATTCCTTTCCATCTACTAAAACAAACAACATTTAAAGGATGGAATGGAATAATCTATTCCTTTCCCTTTTTCATTCCTCCATAACAAACACTCCCTTATTGACATCATGATAGTGGTACATGTTCATTGTAGTTTCTTTATTGACTTTCTGCCCCCTCAACCCCTGAAAATAATAAAATTAAAAAAAAGTAAAAAACAAAAAAATGAAAAATATGTGCGTTTGGGTCAATTGTCTGGGCTTCAAGAACATGATGCCCATGGAGTTGTATGTTTTTTTGGTGATACAAGAGTAGCCCTTGCACTCACTTTGGATACATGAGTAACCTAGAAACACATATTTGAGAGATAGATGATTTTGTGATGGAATGTGTATAACAAGCTTTGAGGGGAACATTTGACAAGAGACTATTGTGAGTGAATGTTTTCATGAGTGTTTGATGAGGTTTTTTGAACTTTAAGAGCTTCAAAATTCAAATAGCATAGAATTGACGAGATAGGTAGCCAATAATATGACATCATGCTAAAATATGGATAAAAAAGTAGTAGTGTAAGTAAGTGACCAAGTGAGTGCAACTTCAAGAATGTGTCTCTTTTTTCCTCTCATCTACTGTATTCTGTTGTGGAGCGCCAACACATGAGCTAACATGAATAATTTCTTTCCATTGAGGTATCATCCTAAAGTGGACTTAAAGGATTCAGTCCTGTGAACTGTTTTTAAAAACGAATGTTTGTGTGGAATTGGTTTTCTTTCCTTTTGTGGAAAACTGGGAAGTTGGGAAAATATGCCTAACTTTTGATTTTTCTTTCATACGGAAGATTCAGGTGACACATATGTCGTCATCAATAAAGGAAACGAACTATCTAGACTCTGAAGTTTTTTTTAACCATACATGGTCCCCACGTCTTCGGTAATAAATATTTTTCTCAAAACTAAGGTGTAGCAATTCGTGGAGGGAGTAGCTTCTTACAGTAATATTTTTTGTATCCATTCGCATCATCCTGAATCTTTGGCACTATTATACGCACCTTAGGAAGCTGAATTATTGATATCTATACTAAAAAGTCTAAAATGAAGACTCAAATATGCTCTTAAATCTATTTTTCGCTAAATGTATGTTGTATGTTCATCGTTCCTTTTTAAACCCTCGTGTTGTCTGCCATGCTATAGAAATTTGCTGTCTTATTGACATAACATTAGATTTGTTCCTCGTATCAATTTGGTGATCTTAAAGCAACAGAAATATATACAGAAATTTCTGTGTGGCTGTTTTTCTTGTCATTTGCAATGTTTAATACTTAAGAAAATTAATTTAGCATTCAAAGTGAACTACCATAAGATTAAGACTGTTCCTAGAAGGAACAATATTGGGATGTAAGGGGCAGATCGAGACTGCTTGCATAGGCCAGTTTTAATATGTAATAATTTTCAATTTTATTTTATTTATTTGTTTTTGTGTTATATATGCTACAGGCTGTTGAGCGGTGGCTAGTTGACCGAGCAGTTTTACCTATTGAGAATTCTTTAGGAGGTAGCATTCATAGGAATTACGATCTTTTACTTCGACACAGATTGCACATTGTTGGGGAAGTCAAACTTGCTATCCGCCATTGCTTACTAGCTAACCATGGTGTCAAAATTGAAGATCTGAAAAGGGTTCTTAGCCATCCACAGGTATAACATTTGTACCGTTTATGTAACTAAGGGGTGTTGGATTTTTACAATATTATTGCAAATACATGTTCTTTAATGTTTGGATTAACATATTCTCAACAGTTTCATAGCAGCTGGAATAAAACTGATTATCAAAGGGTAATAATAGAATCACCTAGTTACTCCTTTTAGTATAATTCAAGAGACTCCTAATCATATTTCATAATACTTGTCTGTTCTTCGTAAGAATATTTGTTTTGGTCATTTATGTATTAATTCATTTGGATTTTCTTATACCCTGAACTATTAATGGGCAACATGGTACAGTCCACATGGAAAATTGGTCAGTTTTTGACCGTGACTCACTGATTTGGTCATGTTTTCTCACATGACTCACTTATGTTTGGTCTTTGATGCACCAGAAAATACATGTTAGTCTCAGTTTATTGAAATTATAAGTCATGTGAGCATAAATGACCAAGTTAAGCGAGTCGAGGCCTAAAATCAACTACTTTTCCATGTTCAGGATACCATGCCACACTTTTAATAGTTCAGGGTTCAAGTCTACAGTACTAAAATGCATTTTGGCCTTTATTACACAATCAACATCCTTAAGCCCATAAACATCTAACTTTTTGTGATTATTATATTATAACTTTAGACAACAACGGACACCGAAACACTATTTTCTACAACCTGATTATCTGGCTTTTATTATTCAAAAATCACACAATCACTTTCAAAAAGCAAATTCAAACAACCTCTAATCGTCTAAACATATTTTGTACTTTGATGCTTCTATAGGCTCTTGCCCAATGTGAGAACACTTTGACAAGATTAGGAATAGTGAGAGAAGCTGTGGATGATACTGCTGGTGCTGCAAAGGTAGTACATGCTCCGTAATTATTTTTTATTTTGATTTTATGTCTCTAAGCAATAAGATAACAAGGTAAAATACATAGGCTCTGAAAAAAGAATATTTTTAAGAAGTTGGATTGCATGATTTCAATCCGCTCAACAAGGGAACAATATTTCTTAACACCAGACTATCTAATCATTTCCTGTGCAGCGTGTGATTACATTCTAGCAATTGTCGTAACCTATGTATGTTGCATGATGTTAGATTAATGTTGATTACCTAAATAAAGGTAAAATGCAACAATATTTGCAACGCAATGCATGTATCTTATGTTAGTGTTCCAATTATGTTTGGCATGCCGTATCTTGCATTAAAGATATATTATGATATTATGATCTGTAAGCAATCCAATCATAGGCCGTAACTTGTTTCTCATGTATTTACATAATCATTTTCTACTTCAAAACGCCTTTCTACTTCCTACTTCAGAGCCTTCAAAATTTCAAAGCTATATTCCAATGGAACTTGTGAAGTTTCGAATTTGTAATTGGTACAAGTAATGTAATCAATTACACTGCATGTACCAATTGTGAAACAGAAGTGTACTAGTTTCTACATGTATGGATCAATCTATCACTTGATATCATGAACATCTATGAAGAAGATAAAGAAAATGTAGGCTTTCTTGGAGAGCCTATTTTGCAATTGAGCTTTTACAACTAATATTTTAATCTGAGATCACCAAAGTAATGCTGCATATGTTTGATTTCTCACTTTGTTGATGAAAATTGGGAACTAAAAAAATAACGTTATCACATATAGGTATATATAACAACATGACACCTCCTTCAAGTTTAATTGTGATATAATATTATAATGTAATACTGCTAAGAAGTTATTTGCTAGATAATTGATAATGCTTCTTCAAATATTGTTATGTCTAGAACATTGAGATTTGGCTTTGAGGAAAAGATTACTGTTATGTTTAGATGTGTAGTTATTTCATAGATGGTGTAGTGCATGTATACTGGATTTGATTGTACAAGAATGATCGAAAGTAATTCAATGACTTGTTAAAAAGATTAGACCAACTTTACTGTATTTAAGGAATTATACATTTGCTAAAGTCATTAAAGTTAAGTGTTTAGTTTCTTTTATATAACCAAATTTAATTGGTTGTGTATCATGTAAACCAAATTTAAATATCTTTTGTTTTTAGCTTCTTAGATAGTTAGATACAAAGTGGAAAGCATGTATAACTTCACAGGAAGTAGGAATTTAGTATCTTCACTACAATGTAGAATCAAATTGAAATCATGTCAAAAGAACAAGTTACAAAGTTGAAGCATGGTACTATGGTAGTAACTTCACTAAACTTTAGAGCTGTTTAACTGTGAAATTTAACATAATCCAAAAAAGAACTACGTTGATATAATTAAAAGAATCTAAGACTGAAAATTGCAACTATAGAAATGAGATACCAGTAGCCCAAACAAATTTTGTTATCTTCTAAATCATGTAAAAGAAATATAGTTATCATGTAGTGCAAAGACTTGGTCTTCACGGATGAAAAAAATCCAAAAGTCCCAAGTTCAAACCCTAGGAGCAACCCTGTTTCCCCCTTGTGGCCGTGGAGGTTCACCCCGCTATTAGTCGGTTCACAAAGCAGGTCAGATACCCAGCTTAATAAAAAAAGGAATATACAAGATTTTCTTGGGTTCTTTTTTAGAGGGATAGGAAGGGTAGGGGTGGGAGTGGGTGAAGATTCTAATATTGAAGTTAAATGGATAGATCCAGATGGGTCATGGATCAATCCAAATAGGATTTGCCTAGATGGATATGTCTATTGGATCAAATGTATAATTTCTTTTTCATATGTTGGATTATGTAAATGGATAGGCACAATTGCGGATTGGGAGATTGCTACACTAAATTGATGCAATTATCCTATCGAATCTCTAAGATTATTAAGAATACTCATTCACCTAGCTTGTAGTTGAATATCTAAAATCTTGACCTAGTAACATGTTGTAATTTTGTAAGTGTAAAAATGTCAATATCCCAATATTCTCTTGAGTTAACTCTATTAGCATCTCTATGCTACATTGTATGTATATAATCATATATGGATTGATGTGACATTTTGAATGGTAAAAAGTTTGTCCTTTAGGTAAATTACATTTGTAATATATGTTTGTTTCTTTATATTAAATAATAGATAACTCCAACACCATTTGTTAGGCTATCCCTCTTTGAATCAAGATAACAAGGTTTTGATTCTTGGGGTCTTTTTGTTTCTACTCTGTCTATGTTTTTTTCCCTGTGTGGCTGAGCCCCCCTCTCCCCCCCCCCCCCTCTTTATTATTTTTTTGTCTTTTTCCCATTTCCCCTTTTTTTGGTCTTACCTAAAGAAAATGAGTTGTATTTCTAAATTTATTGTGATATCTAACTCAATATAACTTTTGATTTATTATTCTTATTAGACATTGTTAATCGTACTAGTCTTAAAAAACTTAAAATAAGAACTAGAGTTTATACGTTTGAAAATTTAAATCCATTTATGTTTTGTATGAATTCACTAATAAGTATCAAAACTGTATGCCATCTTAATTATTTTTATTTACTTTCTTTTTTTCCTAGCAATAATATTTATCAGAAGTGAAATATTAGTACTACCAATGGAATTTAATGAATGCAGTACTATAAATTTTAGCAGCAACTGCACATGACCCGATCTAATTTATTATTATGATTGTTATTTCTGTTGTTTTTTATTTAATTCCATCACTTGGTTTATTTTGCAATTGTAAATTCTGTGATTTAAATTATTTATAATTATTCTTTAATTTTTAAATTATAATGTTATATACAAGGTTTTAGGTGTAAACTGTAAGATAATATGATGACCGAAAATCGAAACAATAGCCTAATTATTCTTTTATCCACCCGGAACTAATTTCCTCAAATCAATCATGTTGTTATATTAACATGAATTACACACACCCTTACACATCAATGACTCAATGAGTAACTGAAACATGTGATACCATAACATTATTCTAGATAAAAAAAACAAATTAAAACCAATTCCAACATAATAATTTATGCTGACATAAAAAAAGTACTGCCTAAGGGTCCTGGGATGGTTTTCTGATAATCCTTGTTATAGATTATTGTTTGATGATGTTTTATTCCTTTTGTTTTCTTTATTATTATTCATTATTTATTTTTGTCTTCAACCTGGCAGCATGTTGCTCTACATGAACTTGAAGATACTGGAGCAGTTGCTAGTGCTGCTGCTGCTAAGATTTATGGATTGAATTTGCTTGTTCAAGATATTCAGGTACCTCTAAAAGTTGTTGGACAAATTGATGTTGGTAAAATGCCCAAATGATCGGTGTGTTTAAATATTATAGAAAAGTTATACCATTTCAATAATAATCCAATCTTTTGACCCATTGGACCAATATTCTTTATAAATGGAATTTTTATAACTGTGACCCATAAAAAATTATTAATAAATGTGACTATGTTGCTACCTTTTAGTTCTGAATAACTGTGATTCAAACTTGTATGGTTTCTTCTCCAGGACTATTCTGATAATGTGACTCGATTCTTAATGCTGGCCAGAGAACCCATAATTCCACGTACAGATAGACCATTCAAGGTTGGCTTACCCGTGCTACCTGAAAAATAATCATTAATTTCTTATATTTTATTAATTTTACCTTATTATACATAACAAACATGTAATATATGATTTTATTTCTTAGACGAGTATTGTCTTCTCACTCGACGAGGGTCCTGGGATGCTATTTAAGGCACTAGCAGTGTTTGCTATGAGACAAATCAATCTTACTAAGGCAAATTTCTTTATTTTTCTCATCAATGACATTTTTTTTCTCATAACATATCATTAACTTTTCAGAATTCAATTTGCCTTGAAGCAGATTGAAAGCCGTCCTCTTCAAAGGCAGGCTTTACCTGCACATAATGAAAGTACCAATGGGTTTCCAGGGTATGTAAAGGAATTTCTTTTTTTATTAATCTTTTTCCAGTTTTTTTTCGAGGTGGTTTGGGTAGCAAGTCAAAATGGGCTTGGTATGGGCTGGGTTTCTCTTTTCTAAAGCTATTTTATATAACTAATTAGGGTGTCAAATTTATTAATTTTTTTAATTATTTCAGTACTAATATAAACATTTTTTGATCAAAATGATATAATAGGATTGATGCATTAAAATTACACTTTGGGCAACTTTCGACCCGTTTTCTTTTAAGCTAGATTGTATAGATTTTGCATGTTTGACCGGATGGAGATAAAACATAACGCAAATTAATTAATCAACCCATTGGTAAGAAAATGGGTTGAAATGGCACCTTTTGAATATTCAATTTGCTTTTCATTTATTTAATTGCAATTAAAGTTTTTGTGCAGATCATTCCCTTACCTTTTCTATGTTGACTTCCAAGCATCTATGGCAGACCAAAGGGCCCAGAATGCTCTTTCACATCTTAAGGTTTATTATTATTTATAATATTAAAATTTGATCTTGATTTCACTTGGGCAAACACCATGAATTATTGATGTTCACATGTTACACATCATTCTCAGGAGTTTGCTACTTTCTTAAGTGTGCTAGGAAGTTACCCTGAGGATGTCAGCATATGACATTTCCCTATAATATTGAGGTAAGAGTTTGAAAAATCTGAATTGTTATTTTATTATATATAATACTGAGAAATGTTCAATATCGTCCATACTTAATTCCTATCCTCTTTTTGCATAATTGCATGTTTTTAGAACTCCTTTTTTTAAAATATTTTTTCTTATTTCCTTTTTCTGCGCGTACTCAGGACTCACAAATGTAAAGACTGGGTGGTGTTTACAAAAAAACATACAGTTTTTTTTATCATTGAAGTCGTGTTAAAGGTTACGGTTCCTTGAAGAAATGATTGTGATTATAAGAGAACTTTTTTGCTATGATATGTTGGAATGTATAGATCAATTGGACCTCAAAATGGAAGTTTTTGCCACGGGAACACGCGTGAGAGAGGGTCTCCTATCCTCTGCCATTTATTAATTTGATTTTGTTTGTTACATAAGAGAAAGACATTCATGATCCAACATGCAAGGATTATTTAGTGTTAATTGATGATATATCCATTTTTTTCATGTGAGGAACTTGCTTAGTATAAGTTTTGTAATTCCTATTTTTTTTGGTAGATTATTTATCGAGTTTTGGTTAATAACAAGCTTATTCGGAGGTTTTGTTCTGTTTGCGGTTTAATTTTGTCTTTGTTTCTATCACCGGACCTTAATTTGATCTTCTGCTTTCTGCATTATGACATTAGTAATAGTTAAGTGGTAGTTGGTGTTTGTTGAAGTTTGTCTTATTTTAAAAAAAGTATAGATATTGGCTTACCATCCTATAGTTGGTTTGGGAAATGCTAGATTCCATGGTGAAGCATGAACTAGGGATGAAGATCATGATCTTAAACTTGGAATTAACCTAATTCTTGTTGAGGAATGAGTTATGCAAGAAAAGGAACTTGTTTTTGGCACCTGAAACAGGTTTCATGTAGTAAGCTTTTGTATGTTTTGAGAAGAATAACTTGCTTCAAGTTGGAGTTTTACACCCTTCTTTAGTATTAAACTAGTTTAGATGTCTGTGTGTAATCAGGAAGATTTTTATATTAAAAGAAGATTATAAGAGAATAATTTTTTGTATAAAAATAAATAAAAGACGCATGATTAGCAAAATTGAAAAATAAATAAGAGAATAGATTGTTTCAACAAAAGTATATATAATTGTGTATTGAGTTTTGAAAAAAGAAGAAAGAGCAAATTGATCATATCTCATAAGTATTGTTCAATGTTATTTAATTGAATTTGAATAATTGTTTTTAATCTAAAGTCAACATTGAGTTATATGCTTGACTAATTAAAATCATAATTAAGTTGTAAGTTTGATGAATTAAAGTCAAAGTTAAATTTAATTTTAATCAAAATGAACGATTTAGATTTAATTTTAAATAGATGAATAGTTAGGATTTTGTAATTAAATTAATAAAGGTTAATCTTTTATATATATTAAAAGATGGATTTGTTAAGAATCCTAAAGTAGTCATATGACGGTCAGAGAAGACATATATAGTGTTCAGTGTCTTCTGGTTCCTCAGTAGTATATAATGCTTTCTGCATTATGACATTAGTAATAGTTAAGTGGTAGTTGGTGTTTGTTGAAGTTTGTCTTATTTTAAAAAAAGTATAGATATTGGCTTACCATCCTATAGTTGGTTTGGGAAATGCTAGATTCCATGGTGAAGCATGAACTAGGGATGAAGATCATGATCTTAAACTTGGAATTAACCTAATTCTTGTTGAGGAATGAGTTATGCAAGAAAAGGAACTTGTTTTTGGCACCTGAAACAGGTTTCATGTAGTAAGCTTTTGTATGTTTTGAGAAGAATAACTTGCTTCAAGTTGGAGTTTTACACCCTTCTTTAGTATTAAACTAGTTTAGATGTCTGTGTGTAATCAGGAAGATTTTTATATTAAAAGAAGATTATAAGAGAATAATTTTTTGTATAAAAATAAATAAAAGACGCATGATTAGCAAAATTGAAAAATAAATAAGAGAATAGATTGTTTCAACAAAAGTATATATAATTGTGTATTGAGTTTTGAAAAAAGAAGAAAGAGCAAATTGATCATATCTCATAAGTATTGTTCAATGTTATTTAATTGAATTTGAATAATTGTTTTTAATCTAAAGTCAACATTGAGTTATATGCTTGACTAATTAAAATCATAATTAAGTTGTAAGTTTGATGAATTAAAGTCAAAGTTAAATTTAATTTTAATCAAAATGAACGATTTAGATTTAATTTTAAATAGATGAATAGTTAGGATTTTGTAATTAAATTAATAAAGGTTAATCTTTTATATATATTAAAAGATGGATTTGTTAAGAATCCTAAAGTGGTCATATGACGGTCAGAGAAGACATATATAGTGTTCAGTGTCTTCTGGTTCCTCAGTAGTATATAATGCTTTCTGCATTATGACATTAGTAATAGTTAAGTGGTAGTTGGTGTTTGTTGAAGTTTGTCTTATTTTAAAAAAAGTATAGATATTGGCTTACCATCCTATAGTTGGTTTGGGAAATGCTAGATTCCATGGTGAAGCATGAACTAGGGATGAAGATCATGATCTTAAACTTGGAATTAACCTAATTCTTGTTGAGGAATGAGTTATGCAAGAAAAGGAACTTGTTTTTGGCACCTGAAACAGGTTTCATGTAGTAAGCTTTTGTATGTTTTGAGAAGAATAACTTGCTTCAAGTTGGAGTTTTACACCCTTCTTTAGTATTAAACTAGTTTAGATGTCTGTGTGTAATCAGGAAGATTTTTATATTAAAAGAAGATTATAAGAGAATAATTTTTTGTATAAAAATAAATAAAAGACGCATGATTAGCAAAATTGAAAAATAAATAAGAGAATAGATTGTTTCAACAAAAGTATATATAATTGTGTATTGAGTTTTGAAAAAAGAAGAAAGAGCAAATTGATCATATCTCATAAGTATTGTTCAATGTTATTTAATTGAATTTGAATAATTGTTTTTAATCTAAAGTCAACATTGAGTTATATGCTTGACTAATTAAAATCATAATTAAGTTGTAAGTTTGATGAATTAAAGTCAAAGTTAAATTTAATTTTAATCAAAATGAACGATTTAGATTTAATTTTAAATAGATGAATAGTTAGGATTTTGTAATTAAATTAATAAAGGTTAATCTTTTATATATATTAAAAGATGGATTTGTTAAGAATCCTAAAGTAGTCATATGACGGTCAGAGAAGACATATATAGTGTTCAGTGTCTTCTGGTTCCTCAGTAGTATATAATGCTTTCTGCATTATGACATTAGTAATAGTTAAGTGGTAGTTGGTGTTTGTTGAAGTTTGTCTTATTTTAAAAAAAGTATAGATATTGGCTTACCATCCTATAGTTGGTTTGGGAAATGCTAGATTCCATGGTGAAGCATGAACTAGGGATGAAGATCATGATCTTAAACTTGGAATTAACCTAATTCTTGTTGAGGAATGAGTTATGCAAGAAAAGGAACTTGTTTTTGGCACCTGAAACAGGTTTCATGTAGTAAGCTTTTGTATGTTTTGAGAAGAATAACTTGCTTCAAGTTGGAGTTTTACACCCTTCTTTAGTATTAAACTAGTTTAGATGTCTGTGTGTAATCAGGAAGATTTTTATATTAAAAGAAGATTATAAGAGAATAATTTTTTGTATAAAAATAAATAAAAGACGCATGATTAGCAAAATTGAAAAATAAATAAGAGAATAGATTGTTTCAACAAAAGTATATATAATTGTGTATTGAGTTTTGAAAAAAGAAGAAAGAGCAAATTGATCATATCTCATAAGTATTGTTCAATGTTATTTAATTGAATTTGAATAATTGTTTTTAATCTAAAGTCAACATTGAGTTATATGCTTGACTAATTAAAATCATAATTAAGTTGTAAGTTTGATGAATTAAAGTCAAAGTTAAATTTAATTTTAATCAAAATGAACGATTTAGATTTAATTTTAAATAGATGAATAGTTAGGATTTTGTAATTAAATTAATAAAGGTTAATCTTTTATATATATTAAAAGATGGATTTGTTAAGAATCCTAAAGTAGTCATATGACGGTCAGAGAAGACATATATAGTGTTCAGTGTCTTCTGGTTCCTCAGTAGTATATAATGCTTTCTGCATTATGACATTAGTAATAGTTAAGTGGTAGTTGGTGTTTGTTGAAGTTTGTCTTATTTTAAAAAAAGTATAGATATTGGCTTACCATCCTATAGTTGGTTTGGGAAATGCTAGATTCCATGGTGAAGCATGAACTAGGGATGAAGATCATGATCTTAAACTTGGAATTAACCTAATTCTTGTTGAGGAATGAGTTATGCAAGAAAAGGAACTTGTTTTTGGCACCTGAAACAGGTTTCATGTAGTAAGCTTTTGTATGTTTTGAGAAGAATAACTTGCTTCAAGTTGGAGTTTTACACCCTTCTTTAGTATTAAACTAGTTTAGATGTCTGTGTGTAATCAGGAAGATTTTTATATTAAAAGAAGATTATAAGAGAATATTTTTTTGTATAAAAATAAATAAAAGACGCATGATTAGCAAAATTGAAAAATAAATAAGAGAATAGATTGTTTCAACAAAAGTATATATAATTGTGTATTGAGTTTTGAAAAAAGAAGAAAGAGCAAATTGATCATATCTCATAAGTATTGTTCAATGTTATTTAATTGAATTTGAATAATTGTTTTTAATCTAAAGTCAACATTGAGTTATATGCTTGACTAATTAAAATCATAATTAAGTTGTAAGTTTGATGAATTAAAGTCAAAGTTAAATTTAATTTTAATCAAAATGAACGATTTAGATTTAATTTTAAATAAATGAATAGTTAGGATTTTGTAATTTAAATTAATAAAGGTTAATCTTTTATATATATTAAAAGATGGATTTGTTAAGAATCCTAAAGTAGTCATATGACGGTCAGAGAAGACATATATAGTGTTCAGTGTCTTCTGGTTCCTCAGTAGTACCTAACACAATTTGTTTAGGTTTAGTCAACACATTACATATACTACTTTCAGTTTACCACAGATCTAGATTTTGTTAACACTGTACCTCTGCTTGCGTCCGCAAACAACGGGGCTTATGCCCGCAAAGGTCATAATCAACACACCTTACGGCCACAAGGGTTCCTTCTATTCCATCATGACTTACGGCCGCAAGGGTATCTCCTTGCGCCCGCAAGCGTGGTTCTTTGGGTGCTTATGGTGGCAAGCTATATGCTTACACCCGAATGCATGTTTCCTTCGTCTGTAGACGGTAAGCCATGACACATATGCTTACGGCCGCAAACACCATCACTTGCGCCCGCAAGAACCATACTGTGCTTGCTTGCCCCTGCAAGCACAGTCGGTACAACAGGTTGTAGCTCTGCTTTCGAACAGAACCTGCAATTTCTTCTTTTTCTGATTTAAACCACTTTGTTTCCGGATTTTAACACTCATACTTCACTTTTAACATCAATACATGGATTCTAACATATAGGTTACTCAAAACTACAATTAACATTCAAATTAAACCTTAAAAATGGGTCACATTTTACCCAAAACTTCATAACTAGGGTTCTACTAATTAAATACTTAATTTGGGGGTGATTGTGTGCTACAAGATCAGCTGGAACACAAGAGTTTGTTGCTGGAGTTCAATAGCAATTTAATATCTTCAAAGTTTCAAAGGTTTGAGGGTGTTTATGTGTGTTCGTATACATGTATGTGTATTTGTATGTGTTTTGTGTGTTTTGATATCTCCAGGGGACCAAGAAAAAGGCATAAACCGCCTTTAAGGTTCTAACAATTAAACGTGGTATTTTTGTTCCCTTATTCAACTTATAACACCACTTAGGTTTACCCGTTTCAATTAACGGAGATATTTTTGGAATCATTATTTAAAACCGTTTAATATTTTATTGACTCTATTCAATTTCAAGATATTACATATAACCACATTAAATCCTCAATTAACACCAGTTAACATTGAAAACACACCAATTAAAGTCAACGTACAAACAACTAAGCAACAAATACAACTAGTTACAACTAGCTCTTATTTGAGGGTGTTACAGTTACCAAGAACACTAAGAAAAACTCTTTTGTATCACTCTTGGTTGAGAGAAAAATATAGGGAAGAATATAAGTATGCATGTGATGTGCATGGCTTATCTAAAGTTCTACCCTACACAACCATGGATACTACACAAGCAAGCATAACCAAGAGGGAGCCACCCTCTTAGACCCACTCTTCTTGGCCAAAGTCAACAAAGAGGGGAGCCCTCCCTTGTATACTTACACACCCCTATAATGATGTAGAATGAATTAATGATATAGCTGATGACATAATCTATCAATTTCTATTACCTTTTTAAGAAAGATTTTAGTACATGTATTTATTAAATTTTAAAATATTGTATTTTTTAATTAACTTTTAAATATTGTATTTTTTATTTGTAGCCTTTTAAAATATTAAATTCATTCTAATCTTGAATTTTAAATTATTAAAAATATCGAATTAACTATATTGCTCCTCTCTAATTACAACTTACTAAAACTTCGTTATGTTTCCTCATATGGCTACACCGTTGTAAACATGTTGATACCAAGGATGACAATGGGATGAATATTAGTGATCGCAGTCCTATATTTCATTATAAAATCATATCCCACACTCGGTCTCGTTCTTTCTGTACTAGCTTACTCAGGTTCACGAGTTGTCCGACATCCTAATTTATAATCATAGTCGATTACAAATTTCCAAGTAGGATTTTCATTCCTTAAAACTTAATACCGATCACATCAAAACAATGAACTTTTATAATAATTTTGATGTCTTAATTAGCAAAACCAAGTTTAAAATTAATAAATGTTACATAAAAATGATTTATAGGATAAAATTTCAAAATTTTAATATAATATATATATTTACCTCATCATAGTTAACTCATAATTTATAACATTATAAAATATATTTTTAAAGTTTTAATATGATAATAATAGAAAAATAATATAAACAACAAAAATGGTTCGATGTCAGATAAATAAGATCGGATAATCGCGCATATATTAACTAATACTATAACCGTCTCAAACCCGCAAAATTTATAAAGTCCCATACTCGCTCTTATAACAATTTGCCTGAACCAAAAAGACAAAAACCGTTCCAAAAGTTTCGGGTTTAATTTTCGGTAAGATTTAGGTTTTTTTAATCATGCCTAACCGATACAAATAGTTATTAAAATATACAAACACAATCAGTCACCTTTTCTTTGTTCCAACTGTTTACATTACTTCCCATCATTGTTCACAATGTCAAAGCTCACAGAAGTCTACATCTCTACTGCCTTCAATCACGGACAACAAATGCAGGAACCTGTCAAATTCCCAAAATACCCTGGGGAGACGGAAGGATTACCAAATAACATAAAGGGCAAATGGGTATTTTGGCATGTCCTCAACTATGGACCTTAGCCTCATGAAAATTGTCAAATAGATAAAGATGCCCAAACATAGTTCGACTGCTACAAAGGTTAAGATACCCCATTTGCCCATGATTATTTTTAGAAAAGAGTCTCCACTGATTTCTGCCAAGATTATTCATGTTTGCAAGTGTTTGGTCAAGTAGTGGAGTATTATTATAATGTAATAATAACAATTGTATTAATTTAATAATTTTGTCCCATAACATTAATTGTACACTTATTTTCTTAAGATACTTGTTTTCATTAATATTTTAGGTTGGATGATCAAATAATAATATATATTTAGATAAGAATTGGAGATCATGACTCTTCATTTGATCTTTATCATATTGTATATATTTGACCTTATTCATTATTTAATCATTAATTGCGATGACCATGAATTGTAACGGGTAAATTGCGACCTTTAGACTTAATAAATCAACATCTAATTGATAGCTATGATTTATTCTCTCACTCTCACCTAAATATATGTTCTCACAATAACCCTCCCCAATATCTTAGCTCATCATCCTACTCGATTGAGTTTAGATAACATCAAAATCAAGAAGATACTAAAGAAAATTAAAAGGATGGAGTGTAAGTTTATGGGTTTGAACTCAAAAACCAATGACCAGTAGCTTAAAACCCTTATTATGAGAGGGAGTGAGAGAGTAATAGGGGGTGTGGTGGGCAAACCACTTGGGTAGTGGGTGTGGTACCACAAAAGAGGTGTGATGGGAGAGGGATGTGGTGATTATCACTTGAGTGGTAGTGATGTAATGATGTAGTGGGTATGAGGGATATTTATTTATATTAATTTTGATTGGTTAGTGAGGTAATATATAAGTCATAAGTTGGTGTGATAGGAACTAACCACTAAGAGACTAAGTGGTAGGTTGAGTGAAAGAAGAAAAAAACTGAGGTGACAGAGTGATAAGTGTAGTAGCGTATTACCACTCCTTGCTAGCACATTATAAAATCAATTTTTATCCGATATAAGACATTACTCAACAAACAATTTCTACTAATATAAGGAGTATTGATTCAGAGTTTAATATTAGCTTAAAAAGGAAAATTATGTTTCAATTTTATTAAATCGTCGTACTTTATTCTTCAATTCGCTAAATAATTCTATTTTCTTTATTTCTTCTTTTACTTTAACATATTGATCTAATGAATACGAAGAATTATTTGAAAAATCTCCTGCTTAAATAATATGTTTATGTTATATATTTTAGGAGGGTATTATAGACTTTTGACTTGCAATTGAAGCATGTATTCTCTGTTTATCAGTACAAAGATACTTTTTATTTATTTATTTCAGTTGGTATCATTTATAAGCATACACACCCTCTTGCCTATTGCAGAGACCAGTACTACAATTCCCTCCTCCTCATATCACTCATTTAAATCTTCACCATTGGATCCCCTCTCTCTCTCTCTCTCTCTCTATATATATATATATATATATATATATATATATATATATATATATATATTGATGCTTGTGATTTCTGTGAACTTTGCTGGTTTTGTGGGTCAGAGGGCATTAAATGCTTGGCAAAATCTTGCACATAAATCCTAATTTCCTAAGTGATTGATAAGGAAAGTGTAGTGGTAGTTAGTAGTTAGTGAAGATATGCAGATGCAGACTCCAAGAACAAGGTAAGACACCATTAATAGCTTCTTACTTTTTATGATTATTTCATAATTCAATTGTTGGTAATCTTCTAATAATCTATTTATCTTGTACCCTCTTAAGAATTTTGTTGATTTTGAAACTTTGATTGTTGAATCGCATTTTTGTTTTCCATCATTGAAAGAGGATGAATTGCTTAGGGGATGTTTGGCATTGCATCTTGAATTCATTTTTTGAGTTTTTATGACTTTCAAGAAGTAGATAAAATGTTGTTTTGAAAAAGTTATATTAAAAACGTGAAACGATCTCAAACACTAATTAGTATTGGTCAATTGATGATATCGTTCGAGATTTTTTTTATTAGGTATAGATGATAGAATTATAATCGATCAATTTAAGTTTATGTGTGTTTGGATTAGCTTATTAGAATTTTGATAGACTTGTAAACTAATTTATTTGTTTTTAAGAGCTTTTTAATTTAAGCTTTTATCTTGTAAGTCAGAAAAAGTTAACTTGTGAACTTATATGAGAAAATAAGCTAATCTAAACAAAAATATGTAATTTGGAGATAATTTGTATATAATAACGCTCTGTGAACAAAGCAACAATGACATTTATGCATTCACAAACTCCTCAATTTTTTATTTATATTATGTATGATAAATGAAAAAGTCGATTTCTTTTTACTATATTTTTTATTTCATCTTTTTACTCACAGCAAGATAACATGTATGATCAATTAATTTTCTTTTATCTCCATCTCCATTGATTTTGGCACTTGTCTTTAATCTTATGAATAAGAAGATAAGTAGAAAAATTTTATAGGAGGATTTAAATACAAGAAAAATTGATATATCCTCTTACTTTTTTATCTCACTTCATCGTACTACTCACTACAAGATGACATGTGGAGTCTGCTAATTTTTTTTCTCATCTCATACATCGATTTTGACACTTATGTTAATCTTGTGAACAATTAAATACAAATTATTAAAGTAGGCGTGATTCTGGAAATCATGACTTTGAAAATGGAGTGATTAATGAAAACATTTAATAAGGCAAACCTGCAGCTTTCTTGTAAAGGCCAAGAAACATATTTCAAGTTTTCTTGTGCAAAAACACGAATTTCAGTTTTGCGTAATTTCGATAAAAACTAGTGTAGGTTTTTATTAAATAAATATTTCTTCATTTTAAGTTGATTCTACCACTTATACATTTGATGTATCCACTAAAAATATAACACCTTTAAGCTATTTTACAAGTTAGTGAAACATGAGTTTGTAGTGGATGAATCAACTTTATAAGTAGAAATATCATCTCCCTAAAAGCAATAGTTAAACCTATTAGACCTTGCGTTATGCCTAACTCGATGGCTTCGGGTGCCATCGAGTAGGTCTGGGAAGTGTGTTTGTTTAATTCTTCAAAAAGAAAGTAATAGTTAGAATTTAAATCTTTGTAAAAATTTAAAGAATAAAATTCAAAGCTTAAAAACATTGTTTTTAATTTAGATATAAAAACACAGAAAAAATGTGTGACCTATTCTTGTCCAATAGTTTGTTATTTTCTTCATTGTTTATATAAGTGAAAACATAAACATAAAATATAAAAATAAATTTATTTACATATTTAATGACCAAAGTTTTTTTACATCAACATGACCAACCTTCAACGCTCTTTGTTGCATCTAACTTGCACGCAGTTCAGTTAACTGTACACATCATTTCCTTTCATTTTCGCGTCACTTAGAAGTTATTTTGTACATTTTTATTTCTTTTTTCTTATTTCGCTTTCGATCTTTTTCTCTTTTATTTTTTTTCGTGTAATAATATCCCATTCTAACACTGTCAGTACAAAGAGCTCTGCTGAGGGTTCTCAGACTCGAACCACTTCTTCAGAGACTAACCGAAAGACCGCAAGTCAAACTAAAAGTCAACTCAAGTCAACTGCACATGAAGTCAACTCTTCTTCTCCTAGCAAACCAAGCATTAAGATAACCAAAAGTACCAGTCCTATAATCAGCACTCGCAGATCACCTAAAAGTCCACTTCCCGAGGTAAATCCAGCTACTAATCTCTATATCATTGCAAAAAATTCACAAATCAAGAGCTTTTATATCTACAACGGAAGAAAATTCAAAACTTTGATCCAAGATGCAACATCTGCTAGTAAATTGCTGCTAACCCTTTTGCATCTTCTTTAAACCAGCAAAAGAAACGTCCAAACCGAGTTGCAGAACTTGAAACACAGATTATTCAGCTTGAAGATGCTTTGAAAACTGTTAAAGATCAACTTGTTTCATCAGAATCATGGAAAGATCAAGCACGACAAGAAGCCGAAGAATCAAGAAAGCAACTTTTAGCTTTGTCTTCAAAGTTAGAAGAGTCTCAGAATCTCTTGACTCAGTTTTCTTCACATGAACCAAATGTAAGCACCCTGCCAACAATATCTTCATAATTTATACCGTCCACGTTTTACTTTTTAAAGTTTTTCTTTTTCAACTTTGACCTTAAATATTTTTGTTTGTGTTATATAATATTTGATACAAAATATATGAATGCATTGTGTATTTAATGTATTTTCATTGATATTATTTTCATCAAGTATTATATAGCAGAAAAAAATATTTATGGTCCAACTTGAAAAAAAAAAAGACTTTGAAAAGTTAAAACTGGACAATAAAAATGGGACCGAAGGAGTAATTGATAAATTGTACAACTTTGTAACAGGAAGTACGAGAGCTTCGTGATCTGTCTGAGGCTAGTGAAGCATGGAAATCAAAACTCGAGGCAGCCAAGAAACTTCACTCGGCTGATTTTGATGCATTAACCGCTGCCATCAATGAGATTGGTCAGCTACAAGTGAAGCTTGATGAAAAATGTAAATCTGAAGCTGCACAAACTAAACAAGCCGAATCAGCATTTGCAGAGTTAAATAGCTTAAAAGAAACCTTTGCTAATACTCTTTCCCTCGCGGAGACCATGAAAAACGAGCTTAAAGATTGTAAAAGTTCAGAGTCTCACTCCCAAGCTTTAGCTGAAGAGAGTTTACTACAGCTTGAAACTGCAAAAAAGAAGTTAGAATCAGATTTGAAAGTTGACCGTGCAGAGGAAATTCAATCTGAAAATCGTTATGAAGATGAGATTATAGCTTTGAAATCTGAAGTGGGAAAGTTGAAGTTTGATTTAGAAACAGCTGAAACAAGATTGAACGAAGAACAATCACGAAAGGCTATGGAGATCACTAGTGCTTATGTGTTGGTGGACGAAATAAAGTTTAACTCGAGGGTAAAAGAGTCAGAACTCGAGGAAGAATTGAAGAAGTCAAGATCAGAAATTGAAGAATTAAGAGCAAATCTCATGGATAAAGAAACTGAATTGCAGGGTATTTGTGAAGAGAATGAAGATTTAAATTCAAAGATGAAGAATTCTTTATCGGGTATTAGAGAAATTGAACTGGAGAAGGAGATCAAGAGTTTGAAACAAGATTTTAACGTTTTGAAGTCAACGCTGATGGTTACAGAGACCGAACTGAATGAAAAATCAAACGAAAATGAAAAGCTTAAACTGGAAATCAAGAAAATGGATGGAAAAGAGTTACTCGGTTGTGAAAGTGAATCAATTAATAAGGTTGATCATCTTGCTGAAGAGATAGAAAAGAGTAACAAGAAAGTTGCGAGAGTGTGTGAGCAGCTAGAGGTGGCACAGGCGGCTAACTATGAAATGGAGGCCGAGATGAGGAAGCTGAAGGTGCAGGCGGATCAATGGCGGAAGGCGGCAGAGGCGGCAGCATCTGTACTTTCAGTAGGAAATAATACAAATAAGAAGTTGGTGATGGAGAGGAACATTGGTTATCCTTATGGCGAAGACATTGATGATGATGACGAGTTCTTGAAGAAGAAAAATGGTAATATGCTCAAGAGGATTGGCGTGTTGTGGAAGAAACGACTGTGATTTGTTAGTGATTTCCATGCAAGGTTTTTATATAGTTTGTGTTAAAAGTGTTGATAAAGACAGCTTATGCTAAAGCAAATGTAACCATATATTTCGGGTTTTATATTTGCATATGTGCTACTTCTTAACTATCGATCTATTCGAACAATCTACTGTTTATGAACAAGTAGAAAATGAATGGAATAACATTAACTAAACCTTTTTATCTATAAATAGATACCTGTGCACCTTCTGTTCATATGGATTCACACGCTTCCTGAACCAAAGCATCCGGTTCTATATTCACACGCTGAATAAAATCTTTAGCCTCGTTTAACAATTCTGCAAGTCTTAAGAGGTCAACCATACACCCATAATGCTCTTTTTGACGTTTCATATTGTGAGCCGTTATCATTTCCAAAAAATGTCCGCGACTTTCTTTTACAACTCCAGCACGGGAACAAGCCATCAGAATCCTGACATACATTACTTCATTCGGTATAATTCCCATTTTAGGCTCTCAGAGAATATCTCGAGTGCCTTTTGTTCATTCGCGTTCATGGCAAGCCCACCTATCATTCTTGTGTACGTGTATATATATATATATATATCTTTACATTTCATGTGGTTAAATACATGTTTCGCTTTCTCTCTGTGTCCACATTTCATGAATATATTAAGAACCGTGTCCCCTACAAATCCATGTGTTTTAGTATGATTTAAGAAGCGCGTCCCCTCCTAAATTAGCACAAGAATTTAGCTCACGGACGAGAGTAACCTTATAAAGCTGGACACCTTGACTCTGCATCTTTCTGAACATGTTAACGGCGATTTTGAAGTCACCTTGTTGAATTTGTCCCAATATTATGGAATTCCAAGATTAAACATTTTTAACAGGCATCTCATTGAAGACTTTAACAGCTGTAGAAGCATCACTGCTCTTCATATACACATCAAATTTTATGTTATGATCTTGAATATATTTGTGAGTTTTCCTCCCAAGATTCAAGTCTCTTAACCTGGCACAGGCTGAAAGCAAAAAGACAAAAAGACGATTGTCATCTCATCAGCTTTTACACTTTTTTACACATCTTGTAGTTGTAGAACACTTGAAATGCTTTCTCACAACAACCAATATCCATATAACCTTGAATCAAAGTGGTCCAAGACTCCAAGTCACCACATCTCTTTCAGGATTTTCATCGAACACCTTCTGGGCTTTTTCGATAACACCACATTCGTCTGTGATCAATATGTTCACAACATACAAATTAGACACAAATCTGGTCTTTACCACATGAGAATGCATCTTCTTTACAACAGTAACACAAGAGAGGGTCACTGTTTCTATGATTAAATAATCTTATGAGGGTGTCACAAAGATCGATTCTTGGGTTCTCAAGTTACGTAAATTAGGGTGTATGTAGGAGATATCAGAGGTGTGATTTGATGATCTAACACCGATTGAGATGATTCTTGTGTACATCAGTTGTTGGGTTTAGTGGGGTAATGTTGGTGATGTTTTGATTACAAATGAGTGTACTTCTTTGAGTTCTTTTATGGATTTACAAGACTCAAGTTCGTCGATAATCGAGGATTGTGTCTTGATCATTTGCCACATTTCCGCCACTAGTTGATCGGAAAACCTATGTATAGATTTGCGCGGAAAGATAATTACGAAGAAATGAGTTATGATTGTGATATTAAATAGTGAATTTTTTTTAACGGCAACAATAATTATAAAGGAGAGAGGTTCGGCTCAGTCATCACCCTCATTCCTTATAACTAAAATTTTATTAAAATACTAGCAAGACGCTAGCTAACCCCGGCATAATTCAAAAACAAAGAGAATGTGAACATAACCAATCTATCCACCTATTTGATAATTTACACTTAGGCCACCTAGAGTTAAACCAAAAATAAGCAGAAGCTTGTATTTCATTAAACAACACCATTTCTTTCCTGTCTCCTGAGGCAGCAAAAACCTTCTGATTCTTGAATTTCCACATTAGGCCATCCGTTGTACTCGGCTCGGAGAGGCGCGAGCTCGCGAGGAACACCACCTCGGGTGGTTGAACTCGCCCGGGTTCCATGCCTTCCGAGTTCCGGAACTCGCTGAAACAAACCCAACCCCCCCACCCCCACACCCCCACATCTACCAATCAGATTTTAGTTTTTTTTTTTTTTGAAGTGAAAATGAAAGGAAAATGAAAAAGGGGGAATATAACGGGTGTAGTGGGTAAGGGAAATGGAAAGAGAGAAAAAATGATGTGGCGCTGATGTGGCAGTAGGTAAGGAAAGGAAAGAGGGGGAGTATAACGGATAGCCTTAGCCACAAGAACGTATAAATAACACTGTAGAAGGCTTTTAATTTGTTCCCTTTGAAATTCATTCGTTCTCCCCATTCGAATAGATTTGAAACTACCCAAATAATCTTATCATCGATGTTCCACCAATTTGTGATCTCCCTTATAACACTTGCAGCGACTGGGCATAAATTTTTTATTTTTTTTTAAAAGCACTGGGCATAAATTAATTGTGGTTATTTTTGGTGAAATAGTGAAATGATATTAAATAATGAAATGATCTTTTTATTCTTTACTACGATTTTTAAAATTGTGGTTATCATTATCCATTAATTAATTGTGGTTATAAAAGTTTTCTAGATATATTTGAAAGGTATATTGCAAGTATGGATATGAAAGAGCCGATTTGTTCCTGAATTACTTGAGTTTGGATCGTTAAAAGTTTGAAATGAGCCAAACAAGCTCGAGCCCGAGCCTAGATGAAGACTCATTGCCCGATCCTTGTATACCAGGCTCATTTTAGCTCGCGAGCTTAAATGAACTTTGATATAATATTTATTTTTTATTTTGTATTTATTACTATATAACAGTTTATATATTTTTATATCATTAAATATAAAAAGAAAATTTTTAAAATTCAAATTGTTTTTATATAATTAAATGTAAAATATAAAAATATAAAATTAATTTTTATTTATTTATTACTTATATAATTTAAAGTATTGTTAAAAATAATAATAAAATAAACGAGCTATAGCGAGCCTATCATTAGCTTTGTAAAACACTTTGCGAGCCTAGCTTGAGCCTCAAATTACGAGCTCGAGCTCAAGCTTCTACAATTTTAAATGAGTCTGACTCGATGTAACATCCAAAGTTTAATTAGCTTTATTTAAAATTAATAAAAACATAAGTGATATATGTGTATAGGATAACCTATATGTGATTAAATGTGCAGTAAGTTATCATATGTGACTAGATGTGCATAAAAAACTAAAGGGTCAAAATCGTCAAAACAAAAGTAAATAAGCTATAGATGTGGATATACATGCAAATCAACTTTGTTTTCTTCCTAGATCTACCACACAAACACCAAACAACATACATACGTACATTGTGCTCTCTTCCCTTTTGCGATTTTGGATCAAGAATCAACAATATTAGCATCATTTGATCATCACAACAGCCCCTAAATCATCAAGGTATATTTTGTATGTTTCGTTTTGAGTTCTAGTGGGTCTCAATGATTCAAATGATTGAATCTTTGTCTAGATAGTGTAATTCATGTTTCTTGATGTGGGTTTTGATGTTATAAGCTGTTTGAGGTATAGGAAAACACCCATATGATGTTAATAATCGATTAAAATTGAGAAATAGGAATAAAAGATCAGAATATAGTGTATGAACAGAACAGAGCCTGCAAATTCGATTATGTACACGGCCCGTGTAGGGGCTTAAGGCGATCACATGCCCTGTGGGCATACATGGTGTGTAATGTATAGGGTACACGACCCGTGTAGGTCAGTTTTCGTTTCAGATGTGTTTTTGATCATATATTGTTATGTTAAATGTGTAGGATCGTATTTGGATACCTTATTAAGTGATTTACATTGCTAGTTACTTAAACCAGTTATAAGGAGAGACTTCTAGACTATTCTTCATATCTACAGCATGTGTGTTATTACATTGGGTTACATTCGTGTAATATTCATATGTGTTGATTAGCATACTGCTCTATGCAGTAGAGGCTCATAAATAGTACAATACTGTGATTTGGTTTACTGCACTAGGTCTAAAGGCTGGCATGTTTTCTGATATACGTATGTAATCTATACGTGATCTTATACATTTGTTTATATGATTGACAGTCTAGCAAATTCACTACGCTCTCGTAGCTTATTAGATATTATTTTAAAATATTTTGCAGGGGCAGCACGGACAAGGGCAAAGCTCCTATTTGACCACTGTTTTATAAAAGTCTTTTGAAAAACAATTAACGCCTCCTTGTGATATATCAAACTTTGGGTTTTAACTTGGTTATACATATATGTGTATCTTTTGAGCAGACAACTTTAAATCAGAATAAGCTTCCGCTTTTTGTGTAAAACATTCAGATATGAATACTCATATGGGGTTTTAGTCATAAAAATCAGTTTTATAAATTGGGACGTTACACGCGATCAATGTAAAGTTTGACTCAACTTGTTTACATACCTAATTGCAAGCATTAATGGGGTTGTGTTTAAATAGGGCGTTATTACTTGATAGTGGTCAATGTTATAAGGACTAATTAGTAATTAAAATTTACATATAAATTTGTTACATTTGCACATGCAAAAAAAAATTCGGCTTCTAAATATAAATACATTTCAAATAAGAGTAAATTACTGAAATGGTCCGGTTTGTCAAGAATTACTGTTGGTCCTTTAAGATAAAAAATTACACTACATGTCCATATGGTTGTTTTGTTACTTGACTGGTCCTTTAGTCTAACTTCCATTAAAAACAGAAGTTATTTGTCTTTTAGTGTAAGGATATTTTTGTCATTTCCACTCTTATATCAATTTTCAAACAATTTTCTTCCTCCTCCTCTTCCTTTGACCTCCTCTTCCTTCCAAACCTTTCTTCAACTGCAATTAAATACACACTCACACTAAACACACACACACATGGAGGGAAGGAATTATGCATTTCCTTTTTCATCTCCTCTTGCCATGTCGTGACCTCCATTAAACCTCAAAAAGGTAAAAACTTTTTAAAAAACACATAAAATCGGGAATCGGGAATTATGCTTTTCCTTTTCCATTACAATGGCCGGATGTCTATTCAGATTCACTCATTCCGGCAACCTCTCTAAACTCATTCTCTTCAACAACTCGTTTTTGGATAATTTAAGTAGCAAGTAACTAAAATCACCTTATCATTATGCGGAGAATTAGGCATTAACACGTCATTAGAATTTGAGAATACCTAGAAAATGTTTGTAGTTCCTGAGCTATTGACAACAGTGGAAGACGAAATCAGTGACTGCTTTCTCTTATTGTCTGTTGGAGGATGAAGTCGACTTTCGGTTTGATTTCTCTTTCTTTTATTTCGAGGCTGAAATTGACCCTCGAGTTAACCTTGATAGGATAGGCAGTGGCAGACCTTATGTGTAGCCAGGGGTAGCCCAACCAACCCCTTAAAATTTTCTAAGTAGTGTTATTTTTTTCTAAATTTTTTTATTCTAATGAGAGTGCTACTTCTGACCAAAAATTTGTGCAACCTGTGCTCTTTGTGAACTTAGAAATATATTTGTATCATATAAAAAAAGTGCAAAAAAAAATAACGTACTTACTAACTTAAATAAATAAACTTAAAACAGTTAATGATAGTGATTAAAGGGTTTGTAGATGAAACCCAGTAAAAAAGAATCAAACCATTTTTTCGATTGTATGAGCTTTAGAATATGAAGATTTGAAAATTGCAAATGAAAGGCATTCTTGTACGCCATCTCTTGGTAATTTGCAGACTTGGCGACTTGTAGCTTTGAAAACCCTTTGCTACCAATCTCGCATTGTACCGTTTACCGCCATTAGATACTTCTTTAACCCTGAACATCCATATCATTTTGTAAAGCTTTCTTTCCTGCTAGTAGCTTGACCAAGGACCACGTCAGGTTCTTTTCAAGTGAATCCATCTCATCCCTCATAGCCTTCTCCCTCTGTATGAATTCTTTAACTTTTAAGGCCTCTGAATAAGATTTTAGTTCACCATTTTCGGTCAATAGCAAATAGTTTGCTGATGAAGAGTATCTAACTTGAGGTCTTCTTTCTCTTGTGGAACATCTCAAAGTGGATGCATCTTCAGTATCACTGTTATAAGAGCTCCCACTATCACCTGAGCTCCCACTATCTCCAAGTCCCACAGTACTTTTTGAACCCTGACTGGTTTTTGAACTCTCAACATTTTCCAGAAAGCTTACTTGGATCTGCAAGGTATTCTACTAAGTTTTCTTCAAACACTACTTGATCTTTCTTGTTAGATTCTCTTAGGAGGCGTTTGGTTCAAGTATTGATTTTGAGAGGAATGAGATTTATAATGAGATTGAGATTTGGGGGGATTTACAATTCAATCCTTTGTTTGGGTCAAATGTTGTATGTAGGAAATCCACCACCTTGCAACAACCACACCAACCATCAGGTTCAACACCACCATCCAAGACACCACCAACCTCCCACCATCCGACGACATCACCACCTCAGTCGGCTAGGGTTTTCGAAGGGGAAACGATCAAGGCGACGGCTAGGGAAACGACGAAGGCGACGACGAACAACTAGGGTTTTCGACGGCGGTGGTTGACGCGAATGACGACGATGGCGGTGGTTTATGTCAGCATAGCAAATGACGACGGTGGTGGTTCACTGGAATTGTAATCGGAGAGTCGCCGGAGCAAACACCTCAATTGAGGGTTTTCAAAATACCAAGGTGGATGGAGGGATTGAAAAATCCTTCATATGTGGGATTCTAAAGAATCCTGAGAATTTGAATCCCATGTCCATTTTGCAAACAAAACACATGATTTGGAGGGATTTCAAATCCCATTCCCATGAAATCCCACGAACCAAACGCCCCGTTACAGTCTTAGAATCTGCTGAAGACTTGTCTTTATAAAGTGAGTTTTCACGGAAGGTTACATCTCTGTTTCTAACGACCTTTTTAGCCTGATAATCCCAAAACCGATATCTCATCTCATCTGTAACCAATGAACACACACTTTTTCGCTTTTGCCTCAAGTTTGTCTCTATCAGCATCTTTTACTTTCATGTAAGCATCACAACCAAATACCTTCAAGTGTGAGAGGCATGTAAGGAAATGTGGAATGGACCCAAACAATAAACACCACAAACACAAGCAAATAGCAAAACGAGAACAAAAAAACACGAGAATTTTACGTGGTTCACTTGATCGATGTGATTAAGTTACGTCCACGGCCGAACTAGAGACTACTTTTTCTCATTATGAGAATGAATGAATATCACAATTTCAAGGCATGTATTTATAGGAGAATTCTAGAGCTAGTTTCCAAAATTAAAACAAATCTTAGCCATGGATCATGAATAAGTCGGCTAAAAGAAAAGAAAGCCTTAACATGCATGCTTATCCATCAAATCCAATTTGAATTAATTTGAAAAGTCATCTAGGTAGCCCAACGACGTGCACCATGCTTCTCACCATGCACAATGCTCCATGCCGAGCACCATGCTCCACGACGTGCAGCATCCCCTTTTTTTCCTTCAGCCTTCAACTCAACAAGGCAAGCAAAAATGGATTGTATAAAGGTGGGTTTAAATTTCACATATCGCACATCTGTCTAAATGATGAAGTGGTGGTTGTGTCTCCAGATCATGTCAATTTATCCTTCATGTCTCCTTCAATTTTGTCCTTCTACAACAAAATGAGGCTAATGCAACATTTCGGTAGCAACACTTTTAAATATTGTTGCATTTATACATAATGTTAGCTATAAAGCAACACTTTGAAAATAAGTGTTGCATTTAAACATTTAATGCAACACTTTTTATGAAGTGTTGTAAAATTTATATACAATTGTAACATTTTTATAAAGTGTTGCATATGTAATGGTTAAAAAGCAACACTTATTCTAAAATGTTGCAAACTTTAACAAAAAATGCAACATTATTAACAAGTGTTGCCTTTTAAACTTAAAACCCATGAGTTATTTAATGTGTTGTAAACTTTAACGAAAATTGTAATATCTTAAAAAGTGTTAGTATATTAAAATTCAATAGTAGCATATAGTAAAAATATAACAAAGACTTTGTATTAATGAATTTTAACAAATTAAGTAGAAATACTTTTTTCGCTTAGATAATGCTCATTTGTATACGTTTGGTTAATAATTAAATATATTACAAAAGTCTCCATGTGACCCATACTTGTAAATATGATAATAGGAATTTGAATTGTGATAATCATTATGCAAATATTTATACTACAAATTTTGAGTTTTGAGCAATTTCAAGTTCACTTTCATTTAAACTGTTTTCATATTAATTCAATGATTTTTAATTGTACATAAGTCATTGCTAATTCCAAATATAGCAACAAAACCAAATCGTTACTATTTTTAGTTCACCATCAAATTTCAATTGTTGTTAAACTATCAACAACTTTTCATTTAGTATCCAAATCATTAGTAGGGGTGTAGCCGAGCCGAGCCGAGCAGAGTATTGGCAAGCTCAAACTCGACTCGCAATCTAAAACTCAAGCTCGAAACTCGACTCGAGCTCGACCGAGCTTTACATTTTAGGCTCGAGCTCGAGCTCGACTCGGCTCGACTCGAACTTTTTTTAATTTTTTTAAATTAATTAACGGGCTTCAATTTTCACATAATACTCCATATGTTCTGGTAAAATATAGCAGCAGAAATAGATTTTATGTCCCTAGAAAACATTACTGAAAGTACAAGATACAATTTAAGTGAAAAAAATTGAAACACAACATTAAGTCATGAAGAAGAGCCTAAAATACATATTCCAGGCATAATATTTGTTTGAATCTTCTCGTCTTTAAAAGGAAAGCAACACCAGCAAACAACCCAACAAACACCTGTAAAACATGAAATAAAATAAAATTGAATAACCACTTAAATATCAAATTCAAACCTTGAGCAACTATTCACATAATAAAGGTATGGTAGAATCAACAAAAGCTTTTCATACAACAAAGCAGATTCATAAAAAGGAATACATTATAAGGAATAGAAATCAGATTCAGAGATACATTTATTCCATTATCAAGTCAATGAAAGCAAACTCGTATAATTTATTTTTTCTAAAATGTAAAGATCACAACAAAACTATGGTTGCTGATATTAATTAGGTGTGAAATGGATCATCATCCATGATGTAAATGAATCTTTATGTGATGTCAAGTTGGTTAAAGTTCCACCAACCCCATCTAAGTTCTAATTGCTGGCTTATAACTTGTTAACAGATTCAGTATTAATCGGATAGCTAAAAAACAATGCAACAGCAAGCAAATAATGATAATGAACAATGACAAGTAGTATATGATCAATCTTGCTCAATACCTTGTGGTTTTGGTTTCAGAATGGAACCCGCACAATCAGATCACTGGTCACCAGTCTCTACCATTGTAGTCCTGATTCAGAATTAGCTAAAACCTATCAGATCAATACGATATATGAGCTCGTATATAGATCTATTTGTTCTTTACAACTGATCACAAATTGACAATTATACAATATCATAGATAAAGTTAATTACATATCAAGTATCACGTAGCAGATTATTATATGCAACAAATCATGATAATTAAAGACAGATTCAGACAACCAGATTACATGTTTGTTGATTACTTGTTTGTAAAAGACAGATTCATAGAACCAGCTTACTTGTTTGTAAAAAGACAGATTCATACTAACACTGACTCAAACTAACACTATAATAATTTACAAACAAGTAAACAACTAAGATCTAAATGCAGTTAAAAGCAATACACCAGTCAGTTACACAACTGTCAAGATACAATAGTTAATTGAACAAATTTACTCCTATAACAGATTACAAAAAACTTATATAGATCGAGAGTCACAACTAATTAAATAGAAGCATCCAAATAAAATAGTAGAAGGAAAACGGATTACCTCTAAATCATAGTGAACGAAGGGCAAATGAGTTACAAACAAGTAAACAACTAAAAACTCAGTGAATGAAGGGCAAATGAATTACCTCAAATCGTAGTGCACTAGTCGAGGGGAAAAATGCCAACGAAGGTGGAATGGTGGAAGAAGAAGCCAACTAAAATAGTAGAAGGAAACTGGAGTTAACTTTTAGCTCGTATTCAAAAATCGAATGGTGAAAGAACAATTGTGGTAGAAAAATGGAATCAACGAAAACGAAACAGATTACCTAAAATCGCCGGAGAATATGCGATTGGCGGTGGAGAGCTGAATCGGAAGAACAACTTCGCCGTGGAAGAGCCGTGGAACAACGATCGACGGTGGAACGTGGCTGGATGCGACGTGAGTGACTCGCCGTAGAAGGAGGAACCGTGGAAGGAGGCTGGACTGTGGACTCTGGAGGCTGATGGAGAGTCACAACATTTGGCATATAAATCATTTTAATAAGTTGAAAAATCTCTCTAAACATAGCATAAACACTCAAATCCAATCCTTTAGATTAACAACCAGAAGTGATAATCATTACGAAAGCCAACATGCATGCTTTTTTGATTTTTCATGACTTGGCCTTTACAAAGATCTTCATCATGAGTTATAGGATGATATATATTTTTCATCTTAAGCCGAACTGCAAGGTGAACACTCCTAGCAGATGTGGGTAAGTACGCTTCAAGAAAAGTGGACCGGGTGTGTTTAACTACTATATTCACTTTAATTATTATGTGCCAGTTTAGTAAAAGGAATTAGGAATGGAGAATGGGAGAATCAAGAAATAGAAAATAAAAGAGACATATATACATATATGTATGGTACAGTGTTTGTGTTTGTAGTAGGATTTATCTAGCTAAGTACAAAAGTAAGGTGAATATAGCAACCACATTGTGAAAATTCCATCCAGGTGAGGCCAGGATGTGGGGTGAGAATATGGACACACTATCAGCTAACAGTTTTGGATCAATTGAAACTGTATTAGTACATGAAACCTTAAGGAAAAAAAAGAAAATGAACTGGATTAGTACTTGTCTCCCTAGCTATATACCCCTAGCCCTTCTTCTTTTTTTGCAAACTGCAAAATAAAAACATGATCTAGAGACTAATTAAAGGCTAAGATTTCTAGATGGCAATGGAATTGAAAGGCAATCTTGGAAGTTTAAGCTAGGATTAATGAATGCTAGTAATTATTTTAAGAAAGATAAGTTGTTTTTGTTTAGAGACCGGCCGAGTTTTAAATATAGAGAAGAGATTAATAATTGGAGCCGAGAAACCTATGTAGAATGTGTTGATTAAACTTTAAAGGTACGTAGGATGGGGACTCATGATTCCAGCTTTTAGCGAACATGATTCTGGTGACATTAAGCTTATCTTCCATCATCTCTGTACCTGACTCAATTACTAGGTTGCTTTCATGTTTTTAAGTTTTCCCTGGATATTCCTTTAAACTGTCTTGCCCCCTTTACTATTCATCATGTACAAACAGGTGGACCATTTTATCTCATATAACAAAATGGAGAGAAGATGATTTCACATAAATGTCAACTACATGAACAGGAAAGTCTTTCATTGTTTTTCTTGCATATGAACTTTGCTATATCAATTTATCACTATCATTGTATCTGATATAACAAAATGGGGAAAACATGATTACAAATAAATGGCTACGACATCAACAGGAAAATCTTAGTTTTCTTGAATATGATCTTTGCTGAATCAATCAGCACTATCATGGTCAGAACAAATAGAGACGAAAGCATGAGATACGAGACAAAAATATCAGAGGGAAATTGACACTGACCATATTCACTGCTGAAACTCAACTGATAGTCCAGTACTACTACTACCAGATCGCTTTCTATTGGTTTCATCATCTTTTTCATATTGGTTTCATCATCTTTTTCATATTGGTTTCATAAGAATAACCAACATCCAGACTTCACATGTAAAGAGAACAACAACCCAGTGTGCTTACATACGAGGGGTATTAAACTAGTGGATTTAGATTTCTAAACGAATCGATATCTTAGCGATAGCATCATCGAATGGAATTGAAACAACAGCAGAAGGGTTGAGACATAAATATCGTAGGGAAGTCGACGCTGACTTTAATCGCTGCTGAGAACTTCACCGTTCGTCCCGTATTTCTGCTACCAGAGTTCGATCTGCTTCTGTCGCCCCTTCCCGGTCCTCGTCGCCCACTAACACTAGGTCGAGATTCCCGGTCATCGTCGCCCACTATCCTTTGGTGTTTGAATCGCAGGGAGGGAATGGTAAAATCGTTTAGGTGGGAAACGAATTAAGGGAGGGAAATTGGGGAAAATAATTGGGGAATTGGCGGTGAACTTTGAGATAATTGGGGAATTAGGGAAAATCTTAAATTAAAGTTTTTACTAATTAATTAATATGTAGAAAACACATTATTAATAGAAAAAATTAATTTTGAAATTTTCAATTATAGAGAATTTACAAACTTTAAATAAAATAAATACTATAAAAAGAAATTTTTAATAAAAAAAATAAGTATAGAAGCGTAATATCTATCAACTATCATTAAAAGCTTTAAATAAAATAAATAGGTTATAATTAAAATTCAATAAATAAAAGATATAAAAAGAATTCTTTTATGATACCTACAAACTTTAAATAAATCAATGAAATATATGTACTATTTAAGGTTAAAATGATTTATATACACTCGAAATCCGAGTATGATGGTTCAAAAAGGCAATCATAATCATTAGGTCTTGATGATGCTTGATTGTTCATGATGAATTATGATATGTATGTGTACGTTGTATAGCATAATATCATACCGGGATTTAACTACGTCCTATTCACCAGAATGAGTTTTGATCAGACTACAAGTGTTGTATTAGCTCTCTATGTTTCATGACGTGAATTCATATAATACAAGTGTAACAAAATGTATTAGTGTGTATAAACACGGTCATCCCAAACGAGGAAGTAACACCTTAAATAATAAACCGATGTCGCACATTGCACCCAAGTCGCACCCAACCACCCAGGTCACCCTAAGTCACCTAGGTTACACACCCTAGGTCTTACCCAATCCAAGTCGCATGTCATGTAAGTCGCATTAGAACCAAGTCACACACACACACATAGGCCAAGTCGGATATGTACATATATATCAAGTCACACATGTACACTAGGTCGGATCACATACATAGGTTGCACCTAGTGCCTAAGTCGGATAACCTACATAAGTCGCACTGCCCACTTGGTCACACAAACACTAAGTCGAGACTAGATCATCTTGGTCGGACATACGCACACACACACCCATAGTCGAACTTGGATTCTTGAAATTCACCAAAACACACCCAATCCAGCTAATTTTAGTTTCTATAGATTTTTAACAACATATAAACACATCCTTCCAAATTAATTAGATTAACATTGTGATTTAGTGGGCCATTCGTCCAATGGCCCACTTTTGTTCTCGGTTGAGTTCTTACGTAAAAACAGACCCAATCGATCAGTGAGTAGCTTAAAATCCAACCATGTTACGGTTTAAAGATGTAAGTGGTGCTGAATGTGTGCAAACTGCTCCATTCTTTTGATTTAAAACTTAAAATAAAACCCCTTGTTTGTGTGTTCTTGCCCTTGGCTCAAAGCAACAAGAACACGGGATTATATCTCTCCAAAAACCCTTCAAACTCTGTTTTTCAGACTGAATTTCTACATGAGTTTAGCTACAACGAGTTAAAGCTCATACTATTGAGATTAGCTCACAGAAAAGTAAAAAACGGATCTAAAATAAAAAACTAAAGTTTAAATTTGATTTGAAACCCGCAGAACGGGTACCCGCTGTTTGTGGGGCGGTTACGGTTTCTAAAACTAGGTACCTGTCCCGCAGTGACGGTTTACAAAAATTCTACTATCCGCCCTGTCCCGCCCCGTGAACACCCCTAGTTGGTGTAATTTTAATATATGTTATAACTAATAATAATTTTGATAAGATGATATTTAGTAATTTCACATTTTAGTAACAAATTTAAACATAATTATCAAAAATTAACCTCATTTTCCTCCACTGTTGACGGTCATCTCAGAGCACACATAGTCGATAAGCAGTTACGTACGGTGGGTTACCCTCGATCGAAGCCAATCAACAATATAACCACAAATCACACATCCGATTACCTGTTAAGGTTGTTTCCTCGATTCTCGATTAAAGCAAATCTCCAGTTTGTCCTCAATCATCGAATCTGATTACCCTCTGTATCGAAGGTATGTATTGATTGTTAACATAGGTAATCCTTATTTGTTCTTCACGATACGTGGTCTCGATTCACATTGCCTCTGGAATTCGATTATTAAGTTATTAATGTCCATCCATTGCCGTTCCTTAAGTTTTATCAGGCCCTGATTTTGACAATTGGTATTTTGATGGTTAATCCTTATTTTTTTTTAAAGAACAATTTTTACACACATAAGTCTGGGACAAAAATTAAGTTCTTAAATACACTGAATTACCAGAGAACATTGTGTGAAACTTATGCATCTTGGAGTCAATCAAAGATTCCTGAAGTTTTTGTGCTATTGCGTCTGTCAGTATATATACTGAGCTACCTCCGTCGACGGAGGTAGGTCCGTAGCTGCACAAACTACTCAGTAATGTACAACCGACGAAGCTCAAGGTACAAAGACATTAAGCAATGACAAAAGGGAATCAGGAAATTAATTAGACAAGATCTACATGTCACCTCCGTATTAACTAACCTGACCAGCATTTAATTGATGTACTTGTGGTCTGACGAAGGTACAATGACAGCTGGTTAGTACAGCAGACCTCTGTCAGTACAGCTGGTTTGTCCAGCGGACCTTCGTCAGTACAGCTGGTTTGTCCAGTAGACCAAGCTCGTTAACCAATGGACAAAGACCTCTCTAAAGTCTCTATAAATATCCCTCATAGCTTCATGCTCAGGTATGATGAACATTATCATTCACTCCCTATTTTCTCTCTATACTTGCCTCCGTAAGATACTTATCCTTGCACCCGAGCTTGGTCACGAGCTTCGGCTCGTGGCGAGGCTAACTTTTATGTTTGCTCTCAGGAATCTTCAATCGACTTGAAGACGAAAATCATCAGACTTGAAGACGGATTTCAACCGACTTGAAGACGGAGGTCAACCGACTTGAAGACGAAGATCATCTGCTCAATCACGAAGATCCCTTGTAGCGACATTGGCGCCATCCGTGGGACCGTGTTTGTTGCCCATATGAAATACGGCTCTAACAGAAAGAAACGTCATAGTTAGGTCCGAAGTTCCTTCATACTATGACCTTCGTCCGACAAATCTTCATCCGAGACAATTATGAATTGCTCCAGCTACGAAGCTCATGTTCCAGCTACGAAGCTCAAGCTCTAGCTCCGAAGCTCACGCCCCAGCTCCGAAGCTCATGCTCCAGCTTCGAAGCTCACGCCCCATCTACGAATCCCTTGCTTCTGCTCCTAAGGTTATGCTCATGCTCTGTCTTAAAGCTCCAAGCTAATTGCTGATAGAGATAGACGACGAACCACTTCAAAGTTAGTCTCGAGGAACCTCCAGACCACGACCTTCTGTACTCCTCAGATGGGACCCATCGTTGCGGTGCTCCAGCCTTTGATCGGACCTCCAATAGTCGCCCGACGGACCTACGTCCGGCATAACTACGAATTATTCCAAGGTTTCAAACCAACCATCAGCAAGGGTTGACAACGATTCATTTCATTCGGCTATATCACAGGTTCTAAGTATCTAACCTATTTTACTATATGACTTATGCACAACCTAGCTTATGACATGCTTAGTATATGCAGAACCTAGCTTATGCCATGCTTAGTATATGCAGACCCTAGCTTATGACATGCTTAGTATATGCAGAACCTAGCTTACGACATGCTTAGTACATGCAAAACCTAGTTTATGACATGCGTTATACCTGTATAACCTCATTCATGATATGCATTATACATGCAGAACCTTGTTTATGATATGCATACATGATCTCGTTTATTAACACGCATAATTCTAAGACCTTATCCCATGATAAAGCTCAGTTTGTAAATAAATGTCCATCCTCATTATTGCCATAAATCTGGAACCACTTTAAGGATAAATCACTAAAATAAAATCCTCTAAGACTTTTTGTGAATGGACAATCGTGAGCATATATGAAACAACGATGAAGTTTTTATAGTTATTCCCATAATGAATTCAGGATCATTAATATATATATATATATATATATATATATATATATATATATATATATATATATATCCTTCATGCACATTAGAATAAACTATTGAATAGGTCCGTCTTTGTTCGGCGAAGCTTTCTTTCGATGCTCTGACCCGAAGGTACCTCTGTCCTTTGTTGCTTTCACCCTGAGATACCTCCATCTCCGTCCGATGTAGCATGTGCTCTTTTGCTTTGCATTGGCCTTATGGTACCTCCGTCCTTCGTCGCTTTCACCCCGAGCTACCTCCATCTTCGTCCGATATAACATGTGCTCCTTTGCATTACTTTGACCCGAAGGTACCTCCGTCCTTCGTCGCTCACACCTTGAGCTACCTTCGTCTTCATCACTTCAACATCTAACTTTTCCCAATCTTGCTTAAACAAAAAAGAAAGGGACATGGAACGAAATGACTCATTCTCGTAATAACACACTAAAGATTCATAACGTTTAACTTCCAGATCTAAAGGATAAGAAGTAACTCTACTTTCATAAAGTATCTTCCACCCTTTCTCCACCCATTATTCATTAGCCTTTTGCTTAATCCTAGCACATACATATACATTTTAAGAAAACGTAAACGAGCAAGACTTATTATTAGAGCACGAAGGTAAAATAATCAATAATAAAATAGCCTATAATTTGAAAAGACCATTAGATCGGACTTTACCATCCCTTCTCCAAAGAAGAAGTCGACTAAGTAAAGAACAACATAGTAATCCGTTTTCCGATACGAGTCAACACCTCAAACTATCCCGACAATGATACTACTTAAGACTTCTCTCTCCATCCAATTTTCTATGACATGGTAAATAAATGGAGGAGCCTTTTCTTCAAATAAAAGATTAAAATGATATTTCCGTAAAATGAACTACATGGGCGTTACTCTCCTGAGCAAGTTATCTCACAAAAAAGATGTAAAACTAGCATAGTATGACTTGTTTAAGTAGATCTCCCCTAAGATCTACCTTCTACCCCTTAGTTGATGTTGCAATTATAAAGAGACGAAACATAGTCGGCTTAGCTCGATAGACATCACCATACTCACATACATGTGCGTTCCGAAACTCCTTACAAACAAATCTGGCCCAAAGATCGAATCTGAAACAAAGGACTAGTTTGAACCAAGGTTCAAGTCTCAAACAGATAGTAGGTCCGGAGCAAAGATGATATAACCTTCATCAAATTTAAAAATAAATAAAAGTTAGCCACACTCATACTTACTCGTGATATTTGATTAAGAAAACTAAAATGATCTAGTCTAAGCTGACCATTTCAAAGAATATGTTAGTCAACGATCACACTAAGAATAGAAAGCTCTATACACAAGCAATACACATGACAGTAGAGGAAAATACAGTATTTATCTATAAATCCTCCATACCACTTTCATCTAGCTTTTAAAATCAGTCCTCTGTCTAGACCTCCCCACATTCAATCGACTAAAGTCAACACTTCTTTCTTAAACAAGTTAAATCTAGACCGTTTTAAACTTTAATTGTTCAAACATGATCAAATTAAATAGCTTTTATATCTTCAAGGCATCTTGATAGGACTGCAAAAACTTATATGAAAGAAGCGACTCTTCCCAAAAACTTTCATATCAGAGGAGATAACCTAATTGGAACTACTACCTTTGTCCTATTACGTGAGATCCATGACCTTCAACCGCCAGCCTCCGGTAACACCACATCCTTTTTAAACATCCTACCGTAAATTGGCGTCTTTTAGTACTTAGAATCTTTCACTCGCTTATCGTACCTCCGGCTAATTGTTCAAGTTCCACAACCTTCGTAGGTTTGACCTATGACTATTTGTTGATTATTCAACTTAACAAGCTCTCATTGTTGGCCCAACAGTAGAAATCCTAGTATCGACACCTTCGGCATGGCATTTCCTCACACCACCAACGTTCGTTGTAGCATCCTTCGATATCAAAAACAGCGAACGTAACCTGGAGGAGCCTTAACGCTCCACACCATATGTTAGTTAAAAACGTGATAAATAAAAATCATAAAGCCACCTAACAACAACCTTATTAGGCTGATATTATCATGACATGACCTAAATCTCACCCTTTTCGAAGCACACTTCTTTCGAAATTCAAACACCAAAAACTATGAACACATAAAACGGATGATAAATATATAGACTCTAGAAATACATATCAAACTAACCTACCCCGTCAAGAAGAATATAAAGATCCTTATTTGTAATACGCTACAAAAATAACATTTTTAATTGCCATTTGAAGTTAAGAATAGAAGAGGTCCAAAACCGAACTTTCAGTTTTCCTTAAAAGTACTATGATCCTTAGTAAATTGACCTCCGTTACACTTTTAATATTCATAATTCTCAAGCATCGCTCTCTTGAACATTTATCTGAATCTGAGTTCACTCCGAAATAGAAGTCTAATCTAACTCCCTAAACAACTTTTAGAACAATGATTGTTATATATAATGAACTCAATATAAACCATAGGCGACGGTCAAGAATCTGATATGATATATACACTTTCCTTCTAGTGTCATATTAAAACCTAAAGAAAAGTAATATGAAATAGAAGAAACTAAGACACGTCTTAATCCACCTTTATGTCTCCGACTAGCATCACGACAAAAGATAGATACGTGTTGATCAACTTACAAAGACAATTATCACCACACTTCATGTAACGTCGTGACTTTCAAAATTTACTATTTCCAAAAAACTTTCCGATTTCTCAACGGAAGTCTTTAATTCATAATATAACAACTCATCAAAAGACAAAACAAATCCCATGAAGTCCAGAAAGTAGAAACATCATTAATCTCTTTACATGATAAAGATTATAACTCCGACCACTTAAACGGTATGATAGAAGTCAATTACTAATCTACTCAATTAAATTATTATATTGTCGCTAGTGCTCAACAAAATAGATAGACAACTTATATGTTATCCCTACGGCTCATTACATATTTCTCACCTAATGTGTTCTCACTTCTTTGTTCGTCAATTTAACATGAGGTTGATTCAACGTTAAGCTTCACAAGAGCTAGTTAAACTAAATATATGACTTACCCAAGCGATTCAATAATTATACTTCACGATTATTAAACGCTAGCATCTAAAACCGGAGAAACCACTCGCCTTTCAATTTTCAATAGTCACTATACCGACACAAGGTTTCTAAAGCACAAGCCTACTAGTCACGACTTCCGTTATGAAGTCTTGAATACCAACCCTCACTTACTCATCATATTCAAATGTCATCATATATAATTATGTTATTTAACTAAGTTACAAACATCTAACTATTGTTATTTAGACAACACCCAAATGTCTAGACACCATCCACATGATACTATTCTTCATTTATATCTTAAAACCATACGTTGGAATGATTTTAGGCTTACGATATTTTCAAAACTCATAGAAAAGGGAGAAACCCTTGTATATAAATATATAAATGGCTAAAGTCGTTTGAGTTCAATAGCATTATTGAATTAACACTATTGAACTGGGGGACTACAAGTAGTCACCACACATTGGAATGGATCCTATGAACTGCAGGACCCCAAGGACAGAATCATACCAAGAACATAAAACAGGATGAATCTTAAGAAGTGTTGTAGTTTCTGCTCCTACGACAGTCGAAGGTATCTCCTTCATTTTTTGTAAGAAACTCTTTTTGAATACCCTATAAACCATCAAATATAGTAAACACTCCCATGGTGGAGGAATATCCTTTTGTCAAAGTTATAAACTTTTGCCTTCATACAAGCAAACTTGTCATCGGCCATGATAACAATAGTTGTAAACGTTTGTTCCCACGTATATGAATAAAGCGTCATCAACTACCTCTTTGTTTAAAGTAAGCCCTTCATGTTGGATTATGTGCAGAAATAATTAATGGTCATATTGTATCCAATGTTATAAGAGACTAAAGGGCACACACACCCAGTACGGAACAGTTGGATTTCACCATAAATCTGTGTGGAAATAATTAATCAGTTAGATTAATTTTTTAAGAGATAAAGGAAATAATTAATCAGTAGAATTATTTATTGAAAAGAGAGATATAAATAATTAATCAGTTTGTATTAACTATTAAAAGGAAATAAATAATAAATAGTTATTTATTATTTAAAGAGAATTAAATATTAAGTTTTAATATTTAACGGACCAGTTAATTAATAGTTAATTAATTAACTAGTAAAGTCCACGGGGTCAAAGTGAGAAGGTTGAAAGTTTAATTAAAACAAGTGGGCTTTTAATTAAACGGGCTTAGGTTCATCTAATCCTTATATATATCCTTAAGCCTTAAGGATTAAGACATAAGAGACAAGGGATTAAACCTAGCCACCAACTCTCTCCCTCTCTCCTCTCGTCGAACTCACTCTCTCTCTCGGCTGATCTCTCTCTCGGTCTCTCCCTCTCTCTTCGACGATCACGAAACAAACACCAAAGGTGTTTGTGGTTTTTTGGTTGATCGACGCAAAGGGTACACACACAAGGGTTTCGAGTTTTTGAAGCCTTGGTAATCTAGGAGCGGTCTAGTAGCCAGTTCCAAAGGAGGTGCAGTAGTGGTGGACTACTTTAGCAATCCCAAGTTTTTGATCAGGTATATTTTCTGTAACCTTATCTGTGGATTGTTTGTTAGAAGCTATGTTTGATCATTAGTTTTAAGATCCTAACCCTTTTTGGGGTTTAGAGGGTTGTGTTCAATCCAGTTCCGCTTTTAGGATTGAGCCAGTGGAATCAAACCCATGTTTGACCAGTTTGAGTCATATGGTGGTTTGGTCAGGATCAAAACCCTTCACTTCACCACAAGGCAAACAAAGATAATAGTACGTGGCCTTAGCTAAGCCGTACGCGTATTATATTGCAGAACCAATACATGTGCAATTCTGAACGTTCAAAGTAACGACGGGATCCTCTGTGGGCCTCGCCAAAATACAGATATCTGTTCAAATCCTTTGTTTAAAACAAGGTACATAGATACTCAAACTGCCTGGGAGGTACGGATCGGTCGGATCCACCTCTGTACATTAGACACTGCATCCTAAGGCATGAGTATGATGCAAACATACGGACGTGCACCCGTATAGCATCCAAACACAAAACTGAGGCATAATGCCAAAATTAGCAAATGTGCAAATACAATAAGGTGCATCCTTCATTTAACAGCTTTGCTTAAAAAGAAGGTATGTCCTTCGCTTAAAAGCATTCGCTCAACAACAAGGTGCATCCTTCATTTAACAACTTTGCTTAACAAGAAGGTACGTCCTTCGCTTAAAAGCATTCGCTCAACAATAAGGTGCATCCTTCATTTAACAGCTTTGCTTAACAAGAAGGTTTGACTTTAACCAGTTAGGTTTAAACCAGTTTTGTGTTTAAATGGTTAAAAAGGATAAACTTTTATCTAAAACTTGATCTTAACCAGTTTTTTTTGAACCGTTTTTGTTTAAAAGGGTTGAAACCAAGTTTTAGGATAATTAGTTATTAATAAAACAAGTTTTTGTTGAAATTAATAATTAATAGTTTTTGGTTTTTGAATTAAATCCAGTTTTTAATTAGTATATTAAAACAGTTAGTTTTAATAGGTTAAAAAGGATTTAAGAATATTTTTATTAATAGGGAAAACGCGAACCGAAAGCATCACCAGAACCGATAGCGACGCTAACTGGTGATTAGCGGCGCTAAAGGCTGTTTAGCGGCGCTAAAAACCTAATGGGCTTCGGCACGAGGGTTTTCGGCCCAAGGTATTTTCGAGGCATGAGGGTCCGGCCCAGGTGGGTTCTCGGCCCAAGGCACCATGGCCCAAAGACATTTTGAGACCCAAGAGGTTCACGGCCCAAGTGGCTCCGGCCCAAGGTCGGCCCAAGAAGGATCACGGTCCAGTGGGGTCTCGGCCCAAGGAGGATATCGGTCAAATGGGTTCTCGGCCCAGTGGGTTTCTCGGGTTGACGGGAATTGTTGGCCCAAATTGTTTTTCCGGATTAATACAAAAGGATTATTAATTTTAAGTTATAAAATTAATAAGGTGTTATATAAACTAGTGTTATATATTTTAATTAGTTTAGTTAAAATATATATATTTTAGACTTTTATTTATTATGACTAGTTTAGTCATTTTTGAATAAATTCTAAAAGGGGTAAGGTTTATATAATATTGTGAAGAAACAAATAAGTATTTAATTGACCAAAGCTTGTCAGTTTTAAGTTTTTGGAAAACTAGTAAGAAAACTTGACATGAGGATTTCATTCAAGTTTTGAATGAGATCAAGTTTTTTAAGTTTTGTTGAAAAACTATTTTGGTCAAATAAATTTAATTAGAAGATCATAATTCTCATTTTTGGTTAATAGGTATTAATCAAAGGGTAAATGAGAAAATTTGAACAAATCAGGTTATGTTCTTAACAACACAGTTTTTGTTTATATATTATAACTGCGTGGTTGACTTTTATATATATACTGCTTATATATAAATTGCGTGGTTGTGATTCATATAACTATAGTTTTGCCGACTTAGGACTCGTTTTTCCTTTTCTACTTTTTCTTTTTGGTTTTGGGAAGGCCTGCGTGCCAATTACAATCTCTTTCTTAATTGTAATATTGTACTGGTTCGGGGAGACCTGCGTGCCATTTACAACCCCATTTAATATTGTATTTGTAATAGATTAGTAATAGTTTAATCCCTCAACCAAGATAAACTCGAAGGAAGTGACGAAGTAAATGGTGTTCTTCACTAGAGGCACGGACACTTCGGGGAGGTGTCAAGGCTAGTGGGAGCAGCACATCAAGGAAGGCGAATCCAAGTCATTTTATCCTTAGGTTTGACCTTAGGACTAGTTGGCAAAACTATAGGGCTTTATATGCTTTTTCTTATTATCTGCGTGGTTGTTATTCTTTTATTTACTGTTTTTCATATTTGCATATGATATGTGTGTGATGGTAAATAAAAAAGGGTTTAATAATAGCTAATTATTAAACAGAGAAAAACCACGTTTTATGACCAACTAGAATACGACTACAGGTTGTTAGTCGTGTTAGTTAAATTTTTATAAATCTAAAGTTTTGTCAAGGTTATAAGTTTGGAACTTATAAAGGCCGTTTTGTGCACCTAGTTTAGGTACACATATAAATCGTATTTTAAAACAGTTAGTTTTAAAATGGTTTTTCAAAAACTGGAAAATTAAGTTTTAAACTTAATAGTAAAACCCAAGAAAATCTTAGATCAGTGTGCTACCCACCTAATGGTACACCCTTGCTGTTAAACGGTACTCGGGTGTCGGAAGTGCCCAAACCTTGGGCATCCAGGTTCAAACCATTGCGGGAAGGGGCATGAAATATTCTGCGATAATCGGGAGTGCCGGCTAGAATTCATGCTGTCTTAGGTGGTGCGATCTATTTTGGTGATAATCGGGAGTCCCGGCCCAAAAAGCACTAGAGTAGAGTTAAACATACTAGACTGGGTCTAAGTGCTCTACGAGGTTCTAGGAGTCGTATCAGTTAGGTACGATTGGTACAGGGTGTTACCTACCAGAAATAGCATGACTTGGCGGGAAGTGCCCAAACCTTGCGTCAAGTATGTGAAATATGGGTCCTAGGTCTAATATATATTATTTATGGGTTTGATGATATATGATTAGAAAGTTTATCTGCAATTACTAATTAAATCGGGTTTTAATTTGTAGATGGCAACCAACGTTACTAGTACTAACAACCTCTCTCTCCGCTCCATTCTTGAGAAGGACAAGCTTGTCTGTCCTAACTTTCTCACGTGGGAGAGAAATCTCCGGATCGTGCTTAGGCATGAGAGAAAGTGGCATGTCCTAGAACAACCTCTAGGAAATCCTCCTGCCAGTAACGCTAGGGCAGACGTCAGGGAGGCTTTTCAGAAGCGCTCCAATGACGCCCTAGATGTTAGTTGCCTCATGCTCGTAACTATGAGTCCAGAGTTGCAGTCGAGCATGATGGAGACTCCTGCCTATGACATGATCTATCAGCTGAGGGACATGTTCCAGGAGCAAGCTCGCACAGAGCGTTATGATGCCACCAGGGCATTTAACTCGTGCAAGATGGCTAAGGGGACCTCGGTCAGTAACCACGTCATGAAGATGAAAGGTTACATGGACCACCTAGAGAGACTTGGGCATCCAGTACCGTTGCAGCTGGCAACGGATACGATACTCAACTCGTTGTCGGATGACTATAAGCCTTTCATAGTCAACTACAACATGAACAACATGGAGAAATCCGTGGATGAGTTGCACTCAATGCTCAAGACTGCTGAGCAGAGTATCAGGACCAAGTCTAAGGATGTTCTCATGGTGGGTCATGGCGGGCATAAGAAGAGGAATGGGCGCAATGGAAAGGGAAAGGGCAAGGCCCAGCCCAGCCATAGTGCACCGAGGGCTAATAACGACAACAAGGGCAAGAAGCCAAAGCCGAACAAAGCAAGAACCGAGAATCGGTGCTTCAAGCACGGTGAGGTCGGACATTGGAAAAGAGATTACCCGAAAGGTCACGAGGCAGGTGGCAAGGCTGGCCCCTCAGGTATTGTGTAGCTTCTTTATCACTTTCCGCTTGTAAAAGTTTTTTACGAGTATTCTAATATCTTGCAATCGTTTATTGTAGGAGGAGATGGAAAGTGATGCGGCCCAGCATGAAGAGATCCCACGTGCAGCTGACGGATATTATTATTTATATTTCCTAGTTTATTAAACTCTTCTAAGTTTGTTTTGGATATTTTTTTATCTTAATTGTTTATGGAAACTTTTGAGTTTATGGAGATTATAATTGTTTTCATATCCGTGCACGTGTTCTTATTTTATGAATCAGGATTAGTCCAGTTGTGACTAAAAGAGTACCAATAAGTCAAGTGTTGACTTGATAGGTGATTCATAATAATCTTATGTTGTGATCTGTTGTAGTTATATAAATGTTGGCTCCACTATTCAAATGCTTTAATAAACAAGTATTGTTTATAAAATTAGATAGTTTTTCTAATTTAACAAGTGAAAAGTGTATGTTCAAAGTCTTGAACAAAATGAAATAATAGTTATTATTTCTAAGTAAAAATAGTTTTTGATAAAATATTTAAGAAAGTATAAAAGTGATTATGGTAGTTACTATAATCAAGGGAGTTTTATACTAAATGTTTTTTGAAAAGAAGTTAAAATGCTTTCACGAAGTCTTAGCACTCATGGCAAGTTTAATGAAACCACTTTCTGTAATTAGAAAGATGGATATACGAAGATCCAAGTTCTTGGTTTCATAAAAACAAATTTCTTACAAGAACTAAGTTTTAAAACGTGTGTTTGGAACACAAGTTTTAGGCATGGTAGTCAATGATTGACTAAGGCCTAAAAGGATGTTTTAAAGTAATGCATTTTTTCATAAAAAACAGTGCGAGCATCTGACTAATGTATTTATCAGAGTTAATAAAAGTTTATTTTTAACCAGTGTGATAAATACAAGTTTGAACTTTTAAAATATATAATTATCGGATGATTTTAGAAGTTATCTAAAATAATAAGTTCTTGAGATAGAACTAATCCGAGGAATGCATGACTTATTGAGAGGTACTCAATAAAAGACATCATTGCAAGATTTTGAGTCAAGTTATGACTTAAATAGAAATAATATACGTTCTAAAATGTTCAGTAAGTCAGCTTAATTAAATGTTGTTGGTTAGTTAACGTTAGAAATGATAAAATAGGATGTTCTTTAACATTCTTAGTAGTAATATTAGATTAGTGCTGGCATACACAGAGAATCTAATTTCAAAGGTTCTTACAAGTAGGTGTAAGAAAGCTTTATCATTTCAAAAGGATAATAAAATCCAGTATATCTACAAATGTAATTAAAGTTTTAATTACAAGGAAGTTATTTTGTAAAATCAGAAACTTTGAAGTTATTTCCAGTTTCTCCAAGTTTAAGGAATTTACAAAATAAGTAAGTCTAGAACTGTTCTTAGGTTGCAAGAACGATTTCTAGCAAAACCAAGAAGGAGTACTTCAAGGTACTAGTCTTGAGTTTTAGGTTTATAACCATATTATTTTCTTTGTAATCTGTGTTAAGTTACAATGCAATATAATAAGCAATTCAGATATACGCCGTGAATCAAGTCAATGAAATGGTAGAAATTATACATCTTTATTCCAGGGTGGAATATGGAAGGGTGTAGAAATTAGTTTCATTGTTATTCACAAACTTTGTATGTTTTGGTTTATCCAGGAATAAACTAGGTTTATTCAAAATATTATCCGTGACTACTTATCGTGGTGGGAACTATGATAGGGCTATAAAGTCATCGTAATTTTGGGGTAGATTCGAAAGTATGTCGAATATAGCTACAAAAGGTTTTTGCGGACCAAAATTGACGGATATTCGTTAGGGTTACGAATATTGGATTGACCCACTGTGAATAATACTTCGTGGTTTTATGTCAAAAGTATTAATCACATATGTTATCCTTAAGCCTGAGGTATTTGGTTTGGGATGCGGTAACTGTTGTCTTCTTAGCTCGCATTAACGCCACGCCGTAACAGGGTGGTCATAAGGAGCGTGTCTAGATTCAGTGGGAGCCGTATTTCCAAATGCAAATATGCAAGATGGTAATTGCAACTTCTTTTTAGATTCAGTGGGAGCCGTGCCCAAACGAACTGATCTGTTCTTTGTCGTTTATCACGTAGTTTTAAAATCAAGTGTGTCATGAACAAATTTTTGAGTCTCTGAGTTGACTTTTTCCATGCTCATGCTCAAAATTGAAATATCGCGCTGCAAGGGACAAACCTATATATGTGCAAGTTTGTATATATAAAAACGTACCCATTCATAAACAGGGATTTTATGATAGTTTAGTTTATAAACAGTTAGTTTATAACATGTCACTTCTAAGCAGGTTGCTTATGAAGCTTTATCACAAGTTACTTTGGGGTATAAGAGTTCTTATAACCTGGTTACCCTAAGTGTCTGGCTAGGGACCTCCTTAGGCTAACAATGTGCAGTAATTATTACTTATCTTGTATAAGTGGGAGTCTGTTGGATTATGTGCAGAGATAATTAATGGGCATATTGTATCCAATGTTATAAGAGACTAAAGGGTCACACTGCTACACACCCAATACGGAACAGTTGGATTTCACCATAAATCTATGTGGAAATAATTAATCAGTTAGATTAATTATTTAAGAAAAAAAGGAAATAATTAATCAGTAGAATTAATTATTGAAAAGAGAGATATAAATAATTAATCAGTTTGTATTAACTATTAAAAGGAAATAAATAATAAATAGTTATTTATTATTTAAAGAGAATTAAATATTAAGTTTTAATATTTAACGGACCAGTTAATTAATAGTTAATTAATTAACTAGTAAAGTCCAGGGGGTCAAAGTGAGAAGGTTGAAAGTTTAATTAAAACCAGTGGGCTTTTAATTAAACGGGCTTAGGTTCATCTAATCCTTATATATATCCTTAAGCCTTAAGGATTAAGACATAAGAGACAAGGGATTAAACCTAGCCACCAACTCTCTCCCTCTCTCCTCTCGTCGAACTCACTCTCTCTCTCGGCTGATCTTTCTCTATCGGTCTCTCTCTCTCTCTTCGACGATCACGAAACAAACACCAAAGGTGTTTGTGGTTTTTTGGTTGATCGACGCAAAGGGTACACACACAAGGGTTTCGAGTTTTTGAAGCCTTGGTAATCCAGGAGCGGTCTAGCAGCCAGTTGCAAAGGAGGTGCAGTAGTTGTGGACTACTTTAGCAATCCCAAGTTTTTGATCAGGTATATTTTCTGTAACCTTATATGTGAATTGTTTGTTAGAAGCTATGTTTGATCATTAGTTTTAAGATCCTAACCCTTTTTGGGGTTTAGAGGGTTGTGTTCAATCTAGTTCCGCTTTTAGGATTGAGCCAGTGGAATCAAACCCAGGTTTGACCAGTTTGAGTCATATGGTGGTTTGGTCAGGATCAAAACCCTTCACTTCACCACAAGGCGAACAAAGATAATAGTACGTGGCCTTAGCTAAGCCGTACGTGTATTATATTGCAGAACCAATACATGTGCAATTCTGAACGTTCAAAGTAACGACGGGATCCTTTGTGGGCCTCACCAAAATACAGATATCTGTTCAAATCCTTTGTTTAAAACAAGGTACATAGATACTCAAACTGCCTGGGAGGTACGGATCGGTCGGATCCACCTCTGTACATTAGACACTGCATCCTAAGGCATGAGTATGATGCAAACATACGGACGTTCACCCGTATAGCATCCAAACACAAAACTGAGGCATAATGCCAAAATTAGCAAATGTGCAAATACAATAAGGTGCATCCTTCATTTAACAGCTTTGCTTAAAAAGAAGGTATGTCCTTCGCTTAAAAGCATTCGCTCAACAACAAGGTGCATCCTTCATTTAACAACTTTGCTTAACAAGAAGGTACGTCCTTCGCTTAAAAGCATTCGCTCAACAATAAGGTGCATCCTTCATTTAACAGCTTTGCTTAACAAGAAGGTATGTCCTTCGCTTAAAAGCATTCACTCAACAATAAGGTGTATCCTTCGTTTAACAGCTTTGCTTAATAAGAAGGTACGTCCTTTGCTTAAAAGCATTCGCTCAACAATAAGGTACGTCCTTCACCTAAAAGCTTTACTTAACAATAAAGAGGCACGTCTTTCATTTAGAAGTTGCACCCAAACAGAAGAAACATAATTGCTACAGAAGACATGTCCTTCGATTACCTGCTAAGCCTGCAACGTTAGAAACCTGAGAGTTTGAGTCTCAGAAAAGAAAAGATAAAAAAATCACATACTTATCATTCGAAAACAGAAAAACAACAGCACGAAGAGTTTGAGTCTAGCATAATGTAGCCAAAAACTACATCATACTAGACTGGGGGACTTGTCGGTGTATATACGGAGCTACCTCCGTCGACGGAGGTAGGTCCGTAGCTGCACAAACTACTCAGTAATGTACAATCGACGAAGCTCAAGGTACAAAGGCATTAAGCAATGACAAAAGGGAATCAGGAAATTAATTAGACAAGATCTACATGTCACATCCGTATTAACTAACCTGACCAGCAAGTACATCTTAGCATTTAATTGATGTACTTGTGGTCTGACGAAGGTACAATGACAGCTGGTTAGTCCAGCAGACCTCTGTCAGTACAGCTGGTTTGTCCAGTGGACCTTCGTCAGTACAGCTGGTTTGTCCAGTAGACCAAGCTCGTTAACCATTGGACAAAGACCTCTCTAAAGTCTCTATAAATATCCCTCATAGCTTCATGCTCAGGTATGATGAACATTATCATTCACTCCCTATTTTCTCTCTATACTTACCTCCGTAAGATACTTATCCTTGCACCCGAGCTTGGTCACGAGCTTCGGCTCGTGGTGAGGCTAACTTTTATGTTTGCTCTCAGGAATCTTCAATCGACTTGAAGACGAAAATCATCCGACTTGAAGACGGAGATCAACCGACTTGAAGACGGAGATCATCTGCTCAGTCACGAAGATCCCTTGTAGCGACAGCGTCAATCGATGTCTCGTTCTCATTGGTGTTAGGATCTATAGTCCCATCAGAATTTGGGTTTTGGTTTTCAGCAGGTGAACTGGAATTCACATTGTTATCCGCCATCTCAATGATCAATAAATCACCAAATAACTGTAGTTTTAAGCCAAAACTACGTCAAATAAGAACAGTGACCGGATATAACGAATATCATAGGAAACACAACTGCAGATACTTTGCTCCGTTGATTAAGTTCAAAAGTTATTCTCGAATAGTACAGGATACGCAAACTAGCAAGAGACACTACATCACGCTAATTAGCAACAAAAATAAAGAATTGACTAATGAAGATCTAAAGATCAAAACTAGTAACACGAATTGCATTATACTCTAAAATTTTTCATGCTCGACTGTGTTGTAACCTCAATCTATTCATCCTCGTGATTAAGGGTTTTATCAGGCCCTGATTTTGACAATGGTAAGCATGTTTACTTTTAAAAAGCATGTTTTTCTATGTCATCTAAAGAGAAAGACATTTTTTGTCGTGCTTTAAAGGAAGTAAAATTACCTTATGGGTGTGCATCAGATGTTACACGTTGTGTGCGTCCTGCTGAAAGGAAAGTTTCAGGCTACAAGAGTCATGATGCTCATATCTTTTTGCACTACTTGCTTCAAGTTGCAGTGAGAAAGTCATTACCTAAGCATGTTTCAATCCCTTTGATAAGGTTAGGTGCCTTATTTCGAAATTTGTGTAGGAAGGTAATAAAGCCCCAAGACCTTGATCAATTACAATTAGAAAGAGGAGAAACATTATGTGAACTTGAAAAAATATTCTTGCCAGCCTTTTTTGACATAATGGTGCACTTACCTATTCATTTAGTAAATGAAGTAAGGCTTGGTGGACCTGTGCACTATAGATGGATGTTCCCAATGGAAAGATACTTGTGTAAGTTAAAGTCATATGTGCGGAACAAGAGTCGACCTGAGGGGTCAATAGCAGAAGGGTATATGATTGAAGAATGTTTAACTTGTTGCTCACGTTATACGAATGAAGTAAAAACAAGACCTACTAAGGGTGTAGAAGTTTTTGATGTTTTTACTACTACAAATGAATCTACTGGAGTAGTATTTGTAAATCTTGGCCATCCTTTTGGAGGTAAAAGACGAAGAAAGGGCAAGCTTTTTACTTTAAATGGTGTTTTAAGTGAACAAGCACATCGTTATGCCTTATTTAATTCCGATTCTCAAGAGGTTGATGAGTATATAAAGTAAGTTGTTCATGATATCCTTTGTCTTTTTTGTTATTGTATAATATATTTATTTTAACGAACTATTGACTAATCCAATTTTTTAATGCTATCCAAATGATGTTTGAATAATGCGGTGGACACCAAGTTTATATCGACAGTCTACCGCGAAAAAGTAGATGGGTACGAGCACAAAACCATAGTCATGAGTTTGCTAAATGGTTAAAAGACAAGACAATTTATAGTAATGTTCCGGATAATATTTTTTGGTTAGCGAAGGGACCTTGTCCAACTTCAAGGAAATACCATGGTTATTATGTCAAGGGGTATAGGTTTTATACCAAATCACGTGATGCTAGGTGCAAGACTCCAAATAGCGATGTTTCACTAACAGCTTTTACTCCTAGTTTTGCAAGCTCTAGGGATAAAAATCCAGTCGTTAGGAATGTTGACTACTATGGTAGAATTTTAGAAATAATTGAGCTAGATTATTGGTCAAAGTTCAAAGTTGTTTTGTTTAGTTGCGAGTGGTACCAAGTTGAGAAAGATAATTTAGGTTTAACTTGTATCAATTTGAACAAATTCTGTTGTTCATATGATCCTTTTGTGATACCTTCCCAAGTGCATCAGGTGTTCTATTTGCCAGACCCTATAGAAGATGGTTTGCATTATGTTGTGAATAGTGTTCCTAGGGATCTGTATGATATTGAGGAAGAAAGTGGTGAAAATATTGGTGATTCCTATTGGTGCGAGACTAATGAAGGTGATGAAAGTTCTTTGGCTCAAGTAGGTGAACATGATTTTCAGTTACTAAGAAAAGATATTTCCCCTCACATGATCAACACAAATACAAGTTTAGGTGTTTAGCTGACGTGGAGGAAGTTAACAATGACAATGATGACTCTGGCAATGATGTTACGTTATGGGATTGGATGAGAGCCGATGAAGATGATCCTCATGATTAAGTTATGTGGTTGTAGATGGATACAAACATCTTTAATTCATTTTTTTTATTATCGCTAATATAAAATTTAATTATTCCAATGCAATGACTTTATAGATGATTGACCGTTTTTAACGTGCTTGTAAATGAACTATAGTCTCTTTTAACATTTGTTATTGTTACTTGAATTTGTTTTTTGTTATCCTCTTACTATAACAACTTACTGATTCGACATTGAACATGTATAATATGGGAAATAAAAGCAAAGTAGATCAAGTTGCTCAGAGACATATCAATGATTATGAGAGGAGTAAAATGATGAGGGTTCAAGAAAACCAACAAAGACTACGAGAGTTGGGGGTTAAAAATATTGCCAAATCTTTGACAAGTTTGGTTGAAGGTAAAAAACAAAAGAAGAGGAAAGAGAGACCAACAGTTACTAATGACAGAGATGAAGAGTATATCCCTGAATTAGACGATGATCATGAAGAAGATTAACAACAAGTTGCTGTTAATATTGGTGTTCTCAAAAAGGTATATAGATTAGCAAATTCCATTGTATTATTGTATTATAAATTTTTACTAATTAAGTCTAACTTGTTTCAGCAACATAATCCAAAATATATTGCACCAATGTCCATGCATAAATTTGCTAATCTAGCAAAGCAAAGAGTGACTACTTCAGATGTTTTTGGTATGTCACCATTTAAAGAACGCTCCGAGCAAAATAGGTTGTCCGTTGATTCAAATGGAACTAAACAAAATAAACCGCGAGCAAATGTTACCATGGATGAACTACTTTTAAATAAGAAAGTAGCAGAATAGAAACTGGGATGAAAAACCCGTTAGGCGAGTCTAATTCTACCACAAGGAGAGCAACAAAAAAATCATTTCTTTTAGGTGATGAGGATGACGTGAGATCTCAAGGTACACATGACCCGTTCTCAAAATTTTTATGTTAAATTATTTGATACTGTTAATTCTAGACTTATTGTTTATACTTACTATCCTATAATATAAACATTGATGAACTTGGTGTATGTCATGATGTTGCTCAAGATGATGACAATAACACAGAGCATGTGATATTTGAAAATAGTGGAAACCAAGAGCAACATGAGATGAGCTCTCAAGGTAATCCAATACATATGTTTACTTCTTTAAATATAGCTGGCATCGATACAATATCGTCCTCTTTTTGGTATTTGATTTCTTCTTCCAATCGAAGATATTTATTGATATAAGTCTTGGTAATTATGTTTTTGAGGATTCTTAACATCATATGAGATAATTATGTATCAAAACGACGTAGTTTTAAGGGTAAGCTTAGATGCAAGACAACATCATATTCACTTTTTCCTATATATAATACTCACATTTATTGACGTAAGTCTTGGTAATTCTGTTTTTGAGGATTCTTAACATCAAATGAGATAATTATCTATCAAAACCACGTAGTTTTAAGGGTTTCGTGTCTAAGCTTAGATGCGAGACAAACATCATTTTCACTTTTCCCTATATATATATATATATATATATATATATATATATATATATATATATATATATATATATAGTTAACATACTCACATTTAGTTCCATCTTGTAGATAATCATCTTCTAACGATACCCTTTTATCTAGTGTAACGTATTAGCATAACTTGAATACACACACACACACAAACACACACACACACACACACACACACACACACATATATATATATATATATACACACACACACATCAAATTAGAACAAGCTGCCGCTGTTTTCTGTTTTCTATTTTCTTTTTACCAGAAACCACCATAGAGTTCCATGGTGTGTGTGTGTGTTCATGCGTATGCATGTGTGATGTTGTCTGCGTATGTATTTGTATGTGTAATGGGCTGTATAAAACAATTAAAAAGGGGGAATTCAATGGGCTGGGCTGTTGGATAAAAAAAACCCCAAGGGATGGATTTATATATCACTCCAAATTGAGTCACTAATTGAAAATCTTTTTTAGAATAACAATTAAGTCCGACCACAAAAGAGGAGTGTGATTATAAATTTTTATTATTTATTTATGATTTTATTTGTACATGTGATACACAAGATGATGGTGCTGAAGATGATGAAAGCGATGATAATGAAAGTGAAGACATGTTTGAGGATTGTAAAGAGGGGATGGAAATGTATGATAGTGAGGAATATGTAGAAAATGAGGAGGATGAACTTGCTGAAGATGAACTTCAAGATTTATATATTGAAAACACAGATTACTACCAACATGTTACTTTCTTTGTTGTTTAAAATGCATGTATACTAATCCTATTATATGATTGAATGCTAGCTCCTTCTACTACAAAGAAAAGAGGGCCATCAATGATGAATGACGTACATGTACGAGAACAAAAATATCGTGAGGTCATTATATGTAACAAATACGGACAACCTATTGGACCCGTCACACAGGAGAAAGACATAGTAGGGGAATTCTCTTGGTTTTTAGGTACAATAGCTCGTACATACAGTTACGCACCTTTAAACTGTATTTCATGGCACAAGGTTCCACAAAAGGATAAGATGTGGGAGTATGTTTTGGTAAGTTTTTAATATGATTTGTACTACTAGTTATATCTTTATTCTTTTTAGTAACATTCGTATATGTAAAGGAAAAAAACATTGTGCCTAAGGATGCTAAATCGTGGGTGCTAAAGTCAATTGGAGCTGCTTGGAGGGGATATAAATGTCGGTTGAAGAAAAAACACTATAGTCAATTTAAGGATAACAACACTAGATGGAAGAACAGACCTAAATGCGTTCCAGATGAAGATTTCTTAGAATTACTACAACTATGGAGTAGAAAAGAAGTGATGGTAAATTCTTAAACTATTCATAGCTATTATTAAAAAAAAATTGATTAGTAATAAGTCTATGGATTTACTTGGTTATAATATATATATTTTCCTTATAAGAGCCATTGTTCGCGGGCACGGGATGCACGCATGTCTCAAAAAAACATGCACACTGCTGGTCCAAAAAGTTTTGCAAGAATTCGTGAGGAAATGGTAACTCAACTTTTGTTTTTGTTTTTGTTTTTTTCTTTTTTATATCGTTCCATATATAGATACAATATTACTAATAATATTTACTTTTGTTTTGATATAGATAAACGAGGACCCAAACAAGGAGCCACCAAGCTTAACCCAAATGTTTGAGCGCACTCGTAAAAGGAAAGAAGGGAACATATATGTTGATACATATGATGACACTGCAAACAAAATTGTAAGATATTATTTTATATTCATTATTCCTCTTGTAACTTTACCATTACGTCAACTTTTTATTTATATTCATGAAGGAACAAATGAAAAGCTTCAATCCTCCCGACGGTGAAAGTGCACCCGTAGATCCTTTTCTGGCTGTAATGAATAAGAAGTATGATGGACACCGAAGACTTTATGGTAGAGGTATTACTAATAAATTGATGAAAAAGGTGACATGTGGTGAGGAATCGTACATGGTTCCGGGAGTGCTTATGGAATCATTAAAATCAAGTGTAGAAGAGGAACAAAAGAAATTGGTTGATATGCGACGAGAGCTTGAAGAAGAGCATGAAAGGAAGAAACCCGAGTTAGAAGAGGAGCATAAAAGAAATAAGGCCGAGGTAGAAGCAATGAGACAAGAACTTAACAATGAGCGAGAAAAAATAGTTGAACATGCGGTACAAAAGCTTATTGCAAAACTACCCTCTAAGATTGCTCGAAAGTTATTATCTTGAATTATCATCTATATTTGGTACAAGGTATGCTTTATCACAAGAATTATCTACTTATTTACATCCATAAAAACTATATACTAATAATTTTCTTTTATCCTTTTTATGTAGGATATGTTCTCTACAAAAGCAATTCAAGATTTCCAACTTCTATAAAATGTAATAGATATGAATATCATTTCGATCGACTAACAACTTAATGTGTTAAGTACACTCTTTATTGTAGTTCTTTTAGCATTAGATGAATTCTATGCTACAATGCAATTTTATTTATTATATGCTTCTTGTTAATGGTTGACATATATTTAGAAATTCTTTATTGTTTTTGAGTAAAACATGATGGTTGTGTATTATACAAAAACATATATCGCATTCATGTTCTTTCAAATAGTAGTAATATCAAGTAATATAAAATGTTGCATTTACACCCACTTTATTTTTTAATAAAAGTGTTGCTCTTACTAAGAAAAATGTTGCTTTTAGTAATTTAAATTACATAAAATGTTGTATTAGATGATAGAAAGTGTTGCATATTTGTAGTAAAAAATTAAAAACCACCAAAAAGTGTCGCATTTGCCAATAAAAAGTGTTGTGATATTTAATTGAAAGTAAATAAAAAAGTGTTGTACAAGATGTAAAAAGTGTTGCATCTTAAAAGTGTCACAATTTCTAAAAGATAAGCAACATTTTCAAAAAGTGTTGCATATTATAATTAAAGTGTTGCTTTAGACCTAAGGCAACGCGACCTAAAACAGCATTTGATAAAGTGTCGCACTAGCCATAATGCAATATTTTTTATGACTAATGTGACAATTTATCAATGTTGTCTTAGGTTCATTTTGTAGTAGCATCTCTTTTGGTTCATCCTTCACCATGACTATATTTCAAGGGTTCAATCAATTAATTGACTATTTTTCAAGGTTTCAATTGCAATCTTTAGTGTTCGTCCTAGCGTGCGCTACTAATGTGTTTCAATGGTTACCTTTGTTGATTAAGTGGTTCAACTCTACCATGTTTATAGGGTTCAGTTGATTGAATGGCTACCTCTGTTTGGTTCATATACAGTGTTTTATCTAATCACCTTTGTTCAATATATACATGGTTTTGATTTCTCTAATAAAGTACGTCATTCATTTGATTCAATAGATGTTAAAGTTGAACTTGGAAGAATAAGTTTTTTTATGCAAATTGAATACAATGTTAAAATAGCCATTAATAATGACCTAGGGCATTCATAAAAAACAAAATATTAACCAATCCGTTCAGAATCATGTTCATTCATAAGATTCATATCAATGTTGGACCCTATAATGGTTTGATCGAATTAAACATGTAAATATTAGTATTTATTAGTGTATTATGTACTTATGTATTATGTATGTACTTAGAATAATATTCGATGGTGAGGCTGCTTAAGTCAGTCGTTAACAACCATCTTAAACACTGTTAGGAAGTTACTGTTAGTGTCGTTAGTTTGGTCTTTTGGCGGGAAGAAACCGCCAAGACCAAGCCTATAAATACTACGTATGTATGTATGAAAGATAATCGATTTCTGTTTATGTTCATAGTATTCTTATACCGCACCTGTGTTAGTATCGTATTTGTTTCATAAAGATGGTTCCTGTTAAACCATACCAAGGCACTAATCGAAGGCCATGTGATTCTAAAACATGGTATCAGAGCGGTCGACTCTTTGGGAAGGTGATCGAGGATTTGAGAAGTATGAACAAAGGGAAGAATGTGATTACTGATTGCAAACCACATTCGAATTCAGAGAAATCGACAGAAGTAAAGTCTGAGATGGAAAATAAGAATTCACAAACGCTCTTGGATCGAATTATGAAGCATGATCAAGATACTAAAATCAACTACAACAAAGCATGGCTCTGGTATCAGCATAGAAGGGAAGTACTGCAACGCTTGAGTCATTTGAAAATTCAAGAAAGAGATTACACTGTAAGTACAACCACTTCGAATTCTTACTAGGATAAAAGAATGAAAAAGGCACGTTGTTACATCTGTTTTCTAAGAGGGCACGTTTATTGGAATTTCCCGAATAAGAATCGATGTTACTTGTTTAAGAGAAAGCAAAATCGAAAGTTAGCCACTGGAATTTTCGATTATTGTAATTCTGGAAGGCGATTAGGGAATGAGAACGATGTGATACTGCCAACACCAAACTGGCTTGTGTTTGGTTCAGACCGTTCCGGATGGAACGATATTTGGTATGTATCAAACGAATTCCCTAGGCATATCACCCAATCTAGAAGTCTTTAAACATTTTAAAGCAGGGTCTATAAGTACAAGCCGTGCAGGACAACAAGGCCTTAAGGTATCTGGTTTTGGTGAAGTTATGGTCACCACATATGCAAGAGTTTATTGTGTACTCGGTGTCTATTATGTGCCAATCAGTGGACTGAATGTACTGAGTCTAAGCCAACTAATTGCACAAGGTTTTCGAGTTAAAATCAAGGGTATGAATGCAATAGTCGAACGGGCATTCGAGGATGAACACAGTGATGGATCGGATAGAGAAGAACATGTTGAGACTGATAAAAACAGTCTTGACTTTGTCAAATATGAACAAGAAAGGGAGTGGGTTAAACAGGCACTTAGAGATTATTATGATTCTTTATATGGTGAAAAGGTAACGATACGAGACCGTTTGTATGGAGATTATAAAGAACCAACACCAACGAAAAGCGATTTTGAAAGCTTTGTTGGATTCATGGACATGATTACCCACCAGCAAATTGTTGAGGGCTGCAAATACTTAGTAAAGGAACACCTTTATAAGTTGATAAATTGGTTCTATAAAACTTTTATAAAAATTGAAGGAAAGACCTTGCCTGTATTAATTGGAAGCAGTGAAGTTTGTATATTGGATTTGTATTTGGCAGTGAATAAGTATGGAGGATACACAGAAGTTTTGTTTAACAACAAATGGGAGCAAGTGGGGTCTGCATTAGGATTCTAGAAGAATCAAACACATGCAATAAAGGAGATCTACTCCGAGTTTTTGAGCCTGATGAACGCGTACTACGAGTTGGCAAAAACCTGTTCCAGAGATGATTTGGGACCAGCAGTGACTGCATGTGAAGGTCCAAGTGGAACAAGCAAGGAGAATGTGCCACCAGAAGGTACTACGCAAGGCTATTGCTGTGAAGATGCAGATGCTCGAATTGATTTTGGAGATGGACACTACATGCTGGGCAAGGTAGATTTCGATGATGGAGACCAACTGATATTAACCTTTGATGAGCACGTTTGTGAACCGGATCAACAGGTTAAACAAGAATGCAGCAGTGACAAGGAAGATGACTATGTCATCGTTGATAATAAGGATGCGTGAAGCCGTGATCAAACCATTAGGGGGGAGATTGTTGGACCCTATAATGGTTTGATCGAATTAAACATGTAAATATTAGTATTTATTAGTGTATTATGTACTTATGTATTATGTATTAAGTCAGTCGTTAACAACCATCTTAAACACTGTTAGGAAGTTACTGTTAGTGTCGTTAGTTTGGTCTTTTGGCGGGAAGAAACCGCCAAGACCAAGCCTATAAATACTATGTATGTATGTATGAAAGATAATCGATTTCTGTTTATGTTCATAGTATTCTTATACCGCACCTGTGTTAGTATCGTATTTGTTTCATAAAGATGGTTCCTGTTAAACCATACCAAGGCACTAATTGAAGGCCATGTGATTCTAAAACAATCAAAAGATTCATATCATTCGGTGCTAAATCATATTGATTTATCAAACAAAACCTTAACTTATCTCTTTAATTTTTATTTTTTTTGAAAATGGAGTGGCTTAATGCTATTCCTTGTATGTAACATGAATTTCTATGTTTACTAATGTTTTTAGATTCTTTAATGGGTATAAGGTTTCATATAATTATAACTCGTTTATACCCACACAGTGTCCCATATATGACTCTTGATCATTATCAAGATATAAACAAAAGTTGTTACTTTGAAAACTATCGTTTGAACCAATTTTAATTCCCTCGAAGGATTGTTGGAATGATGTTTGTGGATACTGGCACAAGTCGTCGAAAACTATGGTTGCATTTTGGTATTGCATATTGAATAACTCGGCTTTAGCTTTGGCCAGTTCTGCTTGCAGTTCATTCACTTGGTTTTGAAGTTGAAAAATGGCTCCGGCACTTCCATAAACGGGGTCTTTAATTCTTGCATTAGCCTCATATACCATGCTACTAACTGCATCATCTCTTTCATATTCCTGTAATTCCTGAAAATTTGAACTTAAATCAGATATAATCATACGAATGCATAATCATTCAAACTTGTTAGAAACCTGTATATTGTAGCTAGGTCTTATGCATGCATAATATAGATATAACAACATCAGTATACCTACAGAAAAGATGTCTAGTTATAATTTAACTTTGTTGGGAACGCGATGAAGACGAGGTTTTACCAATCGTGTTAAAACTAAACACAAATTCTAGATCTTCGGGACATCAGATAAAAAAACTGTGCATGCTTTATTTGTTTGAACATTGCAGCATGGCTGTTTCAAGTGCTGATTGATATTTGTAGCTGGTGGAAGGTGGATGCATGGTAGCTATATTCAAGACTCTTCATCATTTTTTGAATGGTTAAGCTATATTTTAGGCTCAAAGGTAAAATAATGAAGGCTTTCTTTGGGGTGATCTATTCTTGATTTTGGTTGATTTGGAAGTTAAAGAAATGGAAAACTTTTTTAAATTCTTTAAGTGATAAAGAAACTCTAATTGGTGATCAAATTCCACTTTCTTTTTATTAGTTTAAGAATAGATCTTCTTATTGTAACTTTAGTAATGAATAGGTAGATTTGTGTCATGATCCCATTATGTATTGTTTGTAAACTTATTTTATTTATATTTTTTAACGTCTTTGCTAGGTGTTTTTTTAATGAAAACTCTTGTTTTTCGTTAAAATAACTTTTGACTAGATGATTGTGATTAAGTAACAACTTCCAACCTCTAGATGGTTTGCAAAGACTCATAAATGGATGAAAATGACAATTGCAACTACCTCCCTCATAATTGTAAGGAAAAGTTGTTTCTTAATGACTACCATATTACAACAGTAACAGAAACCAATAATTCAATATTTAATTAAATGCATATAATAATGTATCATCCGTCTTATATTGGTTAGAGAGAGGAGCGAAACATTTCTTATAAGTGTGTGGATACATCTCTTAGCATGAGACATGAACGAAACATGTCTTATAAGTATGTGATACATTTCCTAGTATGAAGCTTTTTGGGTGAAATGTTTAATGTCAGAAACAAAAGCGTGAGCCAGTGGGGTAAATTGGACATTATCGTGCTTCAGGGTTCGGGGTAAATTATTGTGCTTGAGGGGAGTATTTATTCTTATAGATTGCCATTAATATATCGACATTGAAATTATCTATAGATTGCCAATTTTTATTTAATAACAAGTTTTAAATTCTCTCACATATGCACACATGTCACTATAACAAACATGTTATTTTCACATTTTATTAAAACAGTATAGAAATAAATAAAGTATGTTTAAGAGTTTGTAAAGTAGTTTAAATATATATAGTTTTGATGAAGTTAACAAAAAAAACCTTGCGCTTACCTTATGTTATTTTTTAAAAGTTTACATTTTTAAACGTGTAATAATAATACTATAAAAAAGATTTTAATAAAAGTTTACGTTTAAAATTGTGAATTTCTATAATATCAAAGATATTTTCTAGTATACTTTTCAAACTTAAAAATGTAAAGATCTAGATTATTTATTTGTGATACTTTTTAAGTTTTAAGTATATTGTCTCATTATTTAATTTTATAAAACTGGTCATATCTCACATTTTGACGCTTGTTTATACACGAGCAAAATAACATGCGCTGCGTCGCATGTTAAAACATTTTCAAATTTATATCTTTAAAACTCAACTTTATAATAAAAAAAATTATATTCAATATATATTATTTAAGACTTTAAGTAAACTTATTTTATCAGTGTGAAAAAAATAATTATTTATTCAGGTAATACGTAAGAAATATCATAAATATAAAGTTTGATAAAATTACTTATGATCTTGTCATCCATTAAATAGAATATATAACTTGAAAACAGTGACAAATATATCCTTAACAGTTAAAAGATAATATATATATATATATATATATATATATACTAAAAAATGAAGTGGACGTCACAGGAATTTGATTAAAAGAAATTATTATAAAAAGAAAAAAAAGACATGTGAGGAAAGAGAAACACATAGAAAAAAATAAAAAATGAAAAATGTATAAAGTAGGGAGGGAGTGGGTCGAACTCATGATTAAGAGAAAGAATAAACATGTGTCTTTACCATTGGAGCAGTTTACAAAGCAAATAGTAGATAGAACACATTAAATATATAAACATAGAAAAACGGTGTAGTTTAAGGTGTCAATTGTATATATATAGTAATTTTTATATTTTTACGTGTGAATAGAACTAAAAAGAGTATGATATTTAACAAATTTATTGTGATATTTGTGTATATGATTTTAAATTTTATCCCATAATTTTTCATAGTTTAGGGTCTAGAAATGTCTTTTTTTTTCTTCAAATTTTCTACTCTTCTAAACTCTAGCGTCTCGTTTATGTATATATAAACACAACTACATTACCTGCAAAAGCTTGATCATGTTGCTAGCTCCAAAAACTCGATGAGCCATAATGAACTTAAGTGGCTCATTAGGAGGAAAATGAGGTGCTAATATGCATTTCTCTGCGCATCTTCTTCTCAATATCTTGCAAGCAGCGCAAGGTGTGACTATGACCAATGTATTCGTGATCGTGGAAGTGGTCGATGATAACGAGGAGAGGTTCGGGTTACCGTTTGAACCGCAATTCGCCATCGTGTTCTAATTCGCCAGTTTTAGTATGTACGAATAAGAAAAGATTGTCTCAACTAGGAATAGAGAGATGGTGGAGTGAAGGGGCATTGATTTGTTGTAATAGGAAAGAATATATATAAAGAACAAATTAAGTTAGGAATATTGAAAAATTGAATGGTCAAATGATAAAAGTGGAGCTTGCTTGTAGCAATTAATGTAAGAAGTATTCTATACTTAGAAAATGTAATGAAATGTATATTAAATATGGATGAAGAAATATAGTTTCATAATTTTATTTTATTTTTGCAAAATCCTATATATATTAAAAATATGAAGTTAAAGATAGAATATCGTATTTATAAAGTCTTTTAAGTTCTACCGTCTCTGTTATATATGTTATAAAAGTTCATGTTTGTAAACATGCATGATCTTTCTTTTATCTCTAGTTATTACTATTCTTATATGTTTAAAACTGTGAAAAATTATAATCTAACGTAAATATGAAGTTTTTGTTAAAATATAATTTTAAATTATTTTACATAATTTTTAAGTGTAACAATTTTTTATATTCGTCGTTTTCTTAATGTGAGAAATAATTTATATAAATCTTTTGTACTTCTAAACAAGTTTCAGTTGATGTGTAGTAATTTTATTAAGAAAATAGCGTATAATTTAATCATTTATTTTTATGTAGTTGGTACTATACTACTATCTACATGATAAAGGTTGATTCACACATGATAAATCTCTTTAAATTGTTTTTTAACAAATTATTTTTTATTATGTAAGAATTAACTTTTACACGATACATATTTATGGTTCAGATTTTATGAAAAATATTTGATATAAAGAATAATACTCGTTACTTCTATTTCTAAAAGTAGTCATCGCCATGTTGCAAGACCACCATGCACTACGTGATGGTATGAAGATTGCACAGTGGTGAGGCTACCACACCCACTCCATCCACTTTGGGTATTCTTGAAAATTTCAAAAGTTTGTTAGAATAGAAAACAAGTAAATAGCAAACAATTGGTTATATCGATCTATCAAATTTCTATGACGTTAGCATCTTATCAGATATAAGTAGTCTAACTGTTAAAGGTTATTTCTTTTCTACATAAACAATGCTTATTAAAACTTTAAAAAGATTAGAATCTTTAACTTTTATCTATAAGTAGATAGTATCTTAGCCGATAGAATATTATATATCTTAAGTCATCAAAGAACAAATAAGTTAATAAGCTATGACAAGTTTGGTTTGTGATAAGTTAGTATAAGGGAGTAATGTGTATGAAAGACCAAGACATTGATTTGGATGGGTGGACAATGAAAACTTGTTGACTGGTCTTCCAAGTCATAAAAGTTGGATGGCCGATTGGTTGGGATTGAGTTATGATGCGATGCCTCAATAGTCACCTGCCATGTGTCCAACAATCCTATCTACCATATAGTGACATGATAAAGATTCTTCAGCTAAAAGAATTAAATATCTTGACTACATTCTTACCCTATGTACACGTTTACAAACATCTCATATTTTAAGTCATAATAGCGTTATATCATCATATTTTATATATTATTTAAAGCATGTTTAAACCTAAATATTATTTATACTTCACATATTTTACATATTTTATCTAAAAAATACGTATTTTCAGTTTTCTCTCTCTCCTTTCTCCTTTTATCTCTCTTTCTCTTTCAGTATTCCAATGCCAAATAGCTTTAAAGTTTTCGATACCTAAAAGTGAAGGGTGGTGTTTGCGTAGATGCTTCAAATGCCACATATGCATACCGAGTGTATACTTAGACCATACCCCATACTCTTATAAAGTAAAGTTAGATATTGATATGTTTTCTCAAGAAAAAAAAGTTTCCAAGTTTTTTTTTCTAAGTTAATTTTGGATGCTTACTTGAACATTCCTTTAGCAAACAAAATGAGGTAATCGTTCCTAAAATATATTTAATTTTATCCGTTTTGTTATTTTGTGTATTAAACTTTAAATGTTACTATTAGTATACACAATAAAATTTTTAATACATACAATAGCGACAAATTATATATTCAATACACATGATACAAATTTTAAGTTGAATACACACGATAACAAAAAATGTAAAGTTGGATACATGATTTATAACAACGTTATCCAACAATATATGACAAATTAGTACTTTACCTGCGTCATATGCCGCGGACATAATAGTTTAAAATTTTACTACATATTAAATTTTGTAACTTATTTGTGTGTTTAAACCTTCAATGCTAAAAAATGATATCACCAACGGAAGATTTGCAGCCAATTTCATAATTCATAGTAGGAAACTGTTTTGAACGAAGGCCTCCTATGGACCTCAAAATTTTCCAATGGATTGTTTTACGTATGAATCTATACTAATGCATTTTAAAATGAACTAGTTTATTACCCCGTGTAAAAACACGGGAATGTTTAAAAAAAAGTATAAAATTTAATAGTATGAAATTATAAAAGGTATAGTAAAATAAGTGTAAAAGTGTTTCAGAAGTGTTTTGAGATATTAAAATTTTCAGATAAAAATAATAAAATATCACTAAAGATTTACATATGTCAGATTTTTTAACAAAAAACAATAACTAAATTTTTCTTAAGTATTACAGTTAATGGATAACAAAAAATTAAGAATATACTAATTTTTAAAAAGTGTCATATTACAATAAAATTTATACCAAAACGTAGATAAAAAATGAGACGATCGTAAATATATAATTATTCTTTCTGTAAAATATATGTGTCACAAGTTACTAAACATAATTTATAAACACCATATAATTAATTATATTAATATACAATTTTTATAAAAACCCTCCTCATTTTCTTAAAAACCTGTTTTATAAAACCCCCTCATAATTTTCATTCAGACCCCTCCCAATTGATTTAGATTTGGAATTCGATGGATTAATCTTTCTAAAATTGTTTTTGAAATTGAATAATTTTGAAATTGAATGTTGTGATTGGTTGATTGAGTTTCAATTTATGGTTATTTTTAGAAATTTTGCATGTCTGATATAGATTAAAAAATCTAAAATTAGTTTTTAGCAGCGAAAATTTTTATTGGAAATTTGACGAAGGTGTGGTATCAGATTTCCAACTGATTTTAATGGTACCTTTTGCTACGGACTTTTCAACCGACTTTTTCCAACGGATTCCGTTGACAATGTGTTTCGTTGGAAGTTTCTAGCAAGTATGTAGGAAATGTTTTTCGTAATTATTTATTTAAATGTTGGAAACCTATTGGAACATTTTAACATTTCTTTCGTGTTTAAATTTTTTTATATTTTCCAGTAATATTAGTAGTCCATGATATCTACTGTAGCTTAAATAACATACCAACTGCCAAAATATACCAATTTTCTCATACTCTGTCAAGGCAGGATCTGGTATTGTTGTTGATGACCAAAATATACCAATGTGTAAGCTAATCTAAATATTAAGTCTGGCTATTCGGGTCGTGTTTGTATTAAATGGTCTGGGTCGTGTTCGTGTCAACCATTTCCATGTATTTTCATGTCGACCCAACTTAGTTACGTGTCGTGTTCGATCGTGTCATTTAATTCGTGTTCGGTTCAGGTCGTATTTTCGTGTCGACCCATCTTTGGGAGAAAAAATTGAGTTATGTTTTTGGTCAAATAACTTGATTTCCATGTTGTGTTTCGTATCGAATCTTTTTAAAAAAACGTTTCATGTAGGTCTTTCTTATATTAATTTTACTAATATTTTATTACCCATTTAATTCTTTATTTGATAAACTTAGCAAACATCTAAAATCAAAAGTATACCAAGAAAATAGTCCTAAAACACACATACACAGTTTTATATATATATATATATATATATATATATATATATATATATATATATAAAATGAATCAATATAGAACCATTATTTAAACATAGAACCAATTTGGACAATTGGATCATCAAAATCAATTGTTGAGATTAAGGATGACATAATTGTAATTATCTCCCAACAAACCCACGTTTTTAATAAAAAAATACCCCCCAAAACTTTAAATTGTCATAACTTTTTAAGTTTTGTGAATTAAAAAAAAAAATTATACCAATATTTTAGTTTTTTAATCTTCTTTCAATCAAGACCACTCTTGCCATATTTTTCAAATTTTTTTATGAAAATGCAAATTTTGTTTTGCATTTTGGGTTGCATTTTCAGTTAGTTCTTGTTTGCATTTTCAGTATTGGTTTCAAAATTTGCATTTTTGGAAGCATATGCATAACTTTCATCTTCGATTTTTGTATTTTCGGTTTTTGCATTTTTGCATTTTCAAATGAAACACAGGTGAAAATGAAAATTTTGAAAAATTTGCATTTTCAAAAAAAATAAAGTTTCAGAAATATATCAAACCTGGTCTTGTTTGAAAGAGGACGAAAAACTGAATCTAACAATATACTTTTTTTGTTAAAATTCTTAAAAACGAATGAGTTATGATCATTTAAAGATTGAGGGGTTTTTTTTAAAAAGTTTGTTGGAAGGGAGGGGGAGGACACGTGTCAAACTCTAAGGTGGTTCTAAGGGTTCTATGTTTAAGAAGGGTTCTATGTGTATCCTTACCCTATATATATATATATATATATATATATATATATATATATATATATATATATATATATATATATATATATATAAATTGGATCAATAAAGAACCACTTCTTAAACAAAGAACCTAAAGAACCAATCTGAACCATTGGATCATCAAAATTAATGGATGAGATTGATCGATGGCAAAACTGTAATTATTATGTATTAATTTAGGAAAAATAGGGCCAAAATGTAATTATCCCCCCCCACACCCACGATTTAAAAAAAAACCCCATAAACTTTAAATTGCCATAACTTTTTAAGTTTTGTGAATTTAATCAAAAAATTATACCATTCTTTTAGTTTTTTAATCCTCTTTCAAACAAGATCACTCTTCCTATACTTTTCTAAATTTTTTTTAATCCTCTTCCTAGTGGCTTAAACGTGATGGTGGGCTGCTCTTCGCTCCCCCACCGATGCAGATGGTTGTGACTGATTCCCCAGCTAGGATCGTTGAGCCAGGCTAGCTACCTCGCAAGATATGATTCCGCTGACATGTCGGCACACCGTTATGTGATAGCTTAGCTCTGTGTGCCTTATTGTGATGTGATAGCATGCTTATTGATGCTTATGTAAATTGGTGCTCACTAGCTAGTTGTAGCTAACGGTGCAAGATTTCCCTTTTTCGCAGGTTAGTGACCGATGGCCTGACGAGCTTGGGTTACTCGTGGGTAATTGTAGTGTTTACGTTTGAGGAACACTAATTGTTATTTATGTGCATGTGATCCGATGGTCGGTTGTTATTTACGGTAACACCGGTTGTATGTTTTGTCAACTATCAGATAACCATCTGATATTTTATAAGTGGTGGTTTATATCCGCTGCTAGCTTTGATAAATAAGTTGTAAAAGTTTAAATGGGCGCTAACCGGTGTTACAATTAGGTATCAGAGCCTAAGTTTGAGGGAATTGGATACTCGGAAGAGTATTCGATCTCAAACTCGGGCCCGACCATCGTTAAGTGTTCCTTCTGGGGTAGTGGGGGCTGAGTGTGAGTGTTATGTGATTGTGATATGTTGTGTACTAGCGCCCCGTGTTAGTAGATGTTGTGTAAGTGATGTGCTAAGTGTGGTTTTCGTGTGTATAGTGAGTAAGTGAGAATGTCTGAGTAGCGAGCTGATAGTGAAAATGCTCGTAAGCAAGTGGAGGACGAGGTATCTCGTACTCATGTTGAAGTTGAGAAGGAATCTTCTCTGTGTGATACTCAAGGCCCGTGGCCGACTTTAGGGTGACAGACGTATGTTCTGCACCTTGAAGAAGAACTCCGAGTGGCGAGGGAGATTGCCTCCGGTGTAAGGGAGACAAAAACAGTTAAGGGTCAGAAGAGGAAATTGTGGGAATCCTCTAAATCTGGTCCTGCGAGAGAGCAACCTGGTGTAGGCAGAAAGTCGAGATCGTGTAAGAAGCCAAGGTTTGATGGTTCATGGTGTTCTCAGTGCCGTGCGTATCACACTAGTTCTTGCTCCAAAGCTACTACCCGGTGTTTGAGGTGCGGACAGGTTGGTCGCACAACTGCGGAATGTGAGTTTAAAGAAAATGTGTGTTTTAGGTGCCACAAGTTGGGGCACCGAATTAGTGATTGCCCGATGGGATAGAATGTAGAAATTGGAGGATCTGTGTCAGGGCAAAAGAAAGAGGGCTCTTCCCGTGTAAAATGGGTGAGCGTTGTAGATGATAACAAGTGGAGCTAAAGAGACGAGATGTATAATTTTTGTTATTTTGTGTTTTGTAGATTTTGGTGAACTGTAAGCGTTCGTACTGGTGTTAACTAACTCGTTTAGGAGTGTAAGTTGTTGATGTTCAAGTAGTGTGATTGTGATTAGTGTTTTACGAGTTGTTGTTGGTTGTAGTGAGATTGTTTCTTGCTTTTATTGTAATTGTGTTTCTTATGAGGTTTCAGTGTTGGAACTGGAGTGGGTTAATTCGGCAATGATATTGGCGAGGAAATCCAATTCAGTATGTGATTGAGGTTCCATTGTTTCTCGAGATAAGTGTTTTAGCTTGAGGTAAACAACTGAAAAATGTGAAAATTGTGATTGAGTGTAAGAATTTGATTTAAGAAAGTTAGTTAAGGATTAATGACAATTGTGTCAAATAAACGTGAATGCGATAAGAGAAACAAAGTGATGTCAATAATAGTATGAAAGAATAGTATTAGTGGTAATGAAACGAGACTTAATTAGTGTATTAAGAAAAGATGTGTGTGTTAATGCGGACAGTCGAGAATGTCCAAGTGTGATTAGATTGAATTGATGTATAGTATAGAGGTTTTAATGATGTTGTGTGTTTGTACTAACCAAGAGTTCTTTGATTGCAGAGATATGTATAAACACTTAAACCAACAAGTTAGAAACGAAGAGAAATGTGAGGAGACTTTAGATTTAACTGCTATTGGAGAACTGCAAGATCATATCTCTGTCTACGGAATCGACGTGGAGCTGTGCCTACACGTCATCTTCGAGAGGTGACGTCGGAGCAATATGACAAATGTGTCAAGAAAAATATGCCGCCAATTTTGATAGATATAAAGAATGAAATGAAGAAAGATGTAAAGAATGAAATGAAGAAAGATATAAAGAATGAAATGAAAGAAGAGATTAAGAAAGAAATAAGAGACACTATCCGAGAAGAGTTTGACATGTTGGGAGAAGAACCAAATGAGGGAGACAAGAAGATGAAAACCCGAACTGAAACCGGAGGATCTCGACATAGAGTTGCGTGCTAGACATGTGGTAAAGGTCATGATGGGGAGTGTCGTCATAAAGAAAAGGTTTGTTACTCTTGTGGACTCCCTGGGCATTATGCTAAGGAGTGTTTAGGTAAATACTGTTATGCGTGCAGGCAGTATGGGCATGACTCCTCGGAGTGCCCGAACTAGTTGAAAGTGTTGTGTAAACCTTGAGGTAATAGTAGTGAGGTCTGATGTAGTTAAGTGAAGCCTGTGTAAATGTAGTGTGTACTTTTCGTGCGAAGTGTAACGTTGCAGTTAGTCAAAATAAATAAAGTTTTGTGTTAGTTGCTTTTCGTGTTAAATTGTGGTTATGGCCTAATGCAGGATGATTGTGGTAATGTATGATCGTGTAAGTGATCGTGATTAGATTCCGAGGACGGAATCCTCTTTAAGAGGGGTAGATTTATAACATCCTGAAAATAGGCCTAGTAGTACCTAGTTGTACTTCGTGTTTAAATAGTTGTACAATGGTTTTTAGTGACTTAAATTAATGTGTTTTAAATTAATAACGCGTATCATGCATTAATTAGAGTGATTATGAGAAAAGTGTCAAACGCGTTTAAAGGTGATAAGATATTAAACGGTTTCGTGTAATGATTCCGTAGATGTCCCCGTTAGTTGAAACGGGATAGCGTGTGTTAAGTTGTAAGTTGGAAAGGGGAACAAGATACCCGTGTATATTATTTGAGTTGCCTAAGTCGGTTGTGTGTCCTTCTTATCCCCTGGAGAACACAAAACACACACAAGACATACATACACAATACGTAACACACACATACACTCTCAACTTGTAGATTTTGAAAGAAAACAAGGTTTAATCTGTAGTAAGGAAGTTTTGTAGCTAGTTCAAGGGCTCAATCTGTTGCTGCTTCATCTTCTTGTAAGTAATTTCTAGTAAGAACCCTAGTTTTGAGTCTATGAGTAAGAAACACCAAATTGAGTATGTGAATGGTGTTTTGATGGTTAGTTTTGGTGTTTATTGTTTTTATAAGTGTTCATGGATGTCAAACAAAGTATATAAGTGATTGAAACTCAGTATTTGATCGATTAAGTGTCAAAATCGAGGGTTTACAGGAGCTGTGTCAAAACAGGGACGAAGACCTGCTGTGCAGGTACTCCCTACGGGCGTAGGGGATACACCCTACGGCCGTAGGAGGCCTTGTATGTCTACTACGGCCGTAGGCAGGGTTTCTGCGGCCGTAGGATGTGTTTTTGTGTGGTTTACCGTCTACGGACGATGGAACAAGGTCTACAGGCGTAGGTACGTAACCTACGGTCGTAGGTCACCAAAGAGTAGCTACTACGGGTGTAGGAATAGGTTCCTACGGCCGTAGTGTATTATTCGTTGGAAAGAATCTCTGCGGGCGTAGGAACTTGACCCTACGGCCGTATGAAGGGTTTAGTGTATGTCCTGCGGCCGTAAGACATGTCCTCTGCGGCCGTAGGAGTCTGTCACCTATATAGGCTATGTGTAAGTGATAACCAAGCGTGTGTATGATGTGTTAGGTGATCTTGTGGAACCGGAAGACACAAGTGGCATACCTGCCTAGTGAGAACTTTAGGTGAGTACCGGTTTTCCCATGAGACTCAATAAGTAGGGCTATCTATTGTGTGTTGAAAGGTGCTATTGTGATAGTGACGTATGTACGTGCGAGGTAAGTGACGAAGTAACGTGTTGTGTTATAACACGTGTAATGTGATTATGATAGTGATGATAGATAAGTGAAGTGACGTGTTGTGTTATAACACGTGTAATGTGATTATGGTAGTGACGATATATAAGTGAAGTGATACGAGATAGACCCAAGTAGGGTTATGACTTATGTGACAACTGTATGCTATATTTAAAGTGTAATTTGTATTCTGCTCATCGAGTATGAGCAGAAGCTAATATGTGCCAGGTGTATATGTGAGCGCGCGAGGTGTAGTGACACAGTGATATAGTGATACAGTGATATAGGGATACAGTGATATATGTGATACCATGTGATATAAATTGTGATATGTGATACGCATGCGTACTGTGGACCCTAAGGGTCAAACGTGTTTATGATTCCTGTCCGGACAGATGCAGTGGTTGAGGTCAGTTTGCTAACGCGGCTGGATCCTTGAGTGTTTTTCGGGATCAACGGTACTCGATGGTAAATTCCGGGTGTATGGGATTCGATGGTCAATTACGGATCGCAGAGGGTTCTGCAGGCCGCTGTTCCTCGACATACAGTGAGGATCTTGGTCTATGATCAGATCCAAACGGAGTCTTAGTGGCTCAAACGTGATGGTGGGCTGCTCTTCGCTCCCCTACCGATGCGGATGGTTGTGACTGATTCCCCAGCTAGGATCGTTGAGCTAGGCTAGCTACCTCGCAAGATATGATTCCGCTGACATGTCGGCACACCGCTATGTGATAGCTTAGCTCTGTGTGCCTTATTGTGATGTGATAGCATGCTTATTGATGCTTATGTATAAATTGGTGCTCACTAGCTAGTTGTAGCTAACGGTGCAAGATTTCCCTTTTTCGCAGGTTAGTGACCGATGGCCTGGCGAGCTTGGGTTACTCGTGGGTAATTGTAGTGTTTACGTTTGAGGAACACTAATTGTTATTTATGTGCATGTGATCCGATGGTCGGTTGTTATTTACGGTAACACCGGTTGTATGTTTTGTCAACTATCAGATAACCATCTGATATTTTATAAGTGGTGGTTTATATCCGCTGCTAGCTTTGATAAATAAGTTGTAAAAGTTTAAATGGGCGCAAATTTTAAGCACGTGAAACCCGGTGTTACTGCTTTGTTAATTTTTCATTTAATTTTTTCAAAGTTTAAATTTTGATTGTTTTCCATGCAAGATTCATCACAAAACGAGGACAACTCCACTGACATTGAGGAATTCACACCAGGTGGTACTAAATACTGGGTACCTGACGTCGAGTCAAAACCTTATGTTGGAAAACAGTATTCATCATTTTCATTACTACTGGAAGATTACAGAAATTATGCGAAAAAGGTGGGTTCGAGGCTAATTGAGTCATGGTAAAGTATTTGCACTGCATTAGAGAAGGGCATAATTGATGGTCCCGTATTGTATACGGATGAAGCAATGCAAGATGTTAATCTTGTAGTATGTGTTAGTGTGTGTATTCGGTTTCTAGAGAGAAAGAGCCGAGAGAGAGTATTGAGAACACAAGAACACAAGTGAGTAATATGCAAAGCTTTCTTAGAAATGTGGGGGAAATGCCTTTATATAGCATTTCCCTAACTTTGAGTAATTACATATTACACCCCTCACTTTAATAATTCTAACAATAATCCCCAAAAAAAATATGATGAAAATGGTTCTGATCAAAGGAAGCGTCCATCATTTAGGATTGGGTGTCCTGCAACCTTAAAGTACATTATGATATCAAATGGTTCAATGGAGGTTATATCTTTTATTGAAAAACACAATTCATAGTCTTGTAAACAAGACTGGTACAATTTTAACGTGCGTATCGTAAACT